>JAULBX010029046.1:0-194371 GCA_032358255.1 Heterotrichella gracilis
CACCCCCCACCTCCCCCCTCCCAGCTGGGCGGCAAGGGCGCTAACCTGTGTGAGATGGCGCGCATTGGCCTCAACGTGCCACCTGGCATGACCATCACCACGGAGGTGTGCCGCGAGTTCTACCGATCGGGCAAGCGCCTGCCAGATGGGCTGTGGGAAGAGGTCCTTGAGGGTCTGCGCCAGGTGGAGGACGCCTTTGGGGCCAAGTTTGCCGACCCAGCCAACCCGTTGCTGCTGTCCATCCGCTCAGGAGCCGCGGTAAGTGAATCCCCCTACCTTCATTACCAAAGGTGAACACCCTTCTTGTACCCTAACCTACACCTCTTGTACCCTTCTTGTACCCTAGAATACCCTTCTGTACCATAGCATACCCCAGCCAACCCGCTGCTGCTGTCCATCCGCTCAGGAGCCGCGGTGAGGGGCATACCTAATTGTACCCTAGCGTGTGGAACCTGCCTTGCGTACCCTCCCCACACCTAATGGTGAGCTGCCCTGTCGAGCATACCTTCTGTACCCTCAGAAATGGACGACCAATTTGGGTGATCATTGAGTGTGGAATTGGTATATGTTAATGCAGCAAAGCCTGCCTCTAGTTTTGATTAGCAATCCCCACAGCCCAACTTCAGGTCTGGCGACACCGGTGTACTCCACCTTGCATATGTCCCCATATCAATGTGTGTGTGTACATCGTGGTTACACACTCCCCTCCTACCTTTCAAATCTCCTCCCATGCAATGTTGGATAAACTGCTCAAACCCCCCTCCCTTGCCTCTCATCCCCCCCTTGCTCCCCCACGCACAGCTGTCCATGCCAGGCATGATGGACACCGTGCTCAACCTGGGCCTCAACGATGACGTCGTCCAGGGCCTGGCCGCACGCTGGGGTGAGCGCTTTGCCTACGACAGCTACCGCAGGCTTCTGGACATGTTTGGAGACGTGGTGCTGGGGCTGGACCACAGGCTGTTTGAGGAGCAGATGGCGGCGCTCAAGGTGGGGAAGGGGATGCATGCCTGCAAGCGCTTTTTTTATGGATCCCAAGCTGTTGCTGGAGGGATCCCAAGCTGCTCCGGAGCTGTTGCTGAACCTTCAGTTGCATCTTGGCTTTAGGAGTTTGTTTGGCTTGTGACTCTACGCTATCCACATGGTACCAACCCTTTTTGTAAGTTTGAGTAGAATGACCACCGGTGATACCTTGCGTGAGGCCTGTCCTCAGCTCCTCTTTCCTCCTCTCTCCTGTCCCCATTAACCGCATCCGCTCCCTCCTCCCCTTTTCCAGGAGCAGCGCGGCCTCAAATATGATGTTGAGATGACAGCTGACGATCTAAAGGAGCTGGTGCAGCGCTACAAGAAGGTGTACCTGAGCCAGGGGGTTGCAATTCCGGAGGACCCCTATGAACAGATGCGCCTGGCAATCAGCGCGGTGTTCGGGTGAGGCCACATGTGGATGGGTTTAGGGTATAGGGTGTAGGGTTTTGGCCACATGTCTTCCATTTGCCTATCATGATTTGGCACCATGTGCAATGCTCAAGTTGACGCTGTAGTATTGGATGCCACGCTGCAATGCATGGTACTGGCTCAACAGCCATGTGGCACCACATGAGTCATGTCACATGACCATGTCAATGCTTATCAGCTGCTGCTGCTGGCCTACACAATATGGCAACACAATGTATGGTATATTGTATTGAAAATGGAGATCTGCCGCAAGTAGGATAGAAATCATGGCCTTCCCCTATGTGTTGTTTTGATTGCTTCTATCCTACTGCGGCAGTTTTCCCATCCTCCCCGCCCATCCTCTCCGCCCCCGTGCATTAATCCCCGCCTCCCCCTGCCGCAGCTCCTGGAACACCCCCCGCGCAGTCAAGTACCGTGAGATCAACCGCATCAGCGGCCTGCGCGGCACCGCTGTCAACATCCAGTCCATGGTGTACGGCAACCTCAGCGACCGCAGCGGCACGGGTGTGTGCTTCACGCGCAACCCCTCCAACGGCACCAAGGAGCTCTTTGGGGAGTACCTGTGCAATGCGCAGGGGGAGGATGTGGTGGCGGGTGAGTGGGCTGGTGTTTGACCGTAGACAGAGCTCTGTCAAACGTACACATGTACATGGTGCTGCTCTCTGTCCACATGTGGCACTGCAGTCTTGATAGCAAAACAGCAACATTGGTTAACCAACGAGGGTGCGCCCCCATGTACCATTGGCATCAAATAAATGTGTGCTTACCACACCTCATCTCAAGGATGAGGTTTAAGGGTTTAAATTTTGGTAAATGGTTGCTTTTGCTACTCCTCAGCTGCAGTCGAACCCGTTAGTTCAATTTGGCCCCTTCCCCTCCCCTTCATTTTATTATTTATTGGGTCCCCTCCCCTCTTCCCTGCAGGTATCCGCACCCCCCTGCCAGTCTCCCAGATGGCTGACAAGTTCCCCCAGGCCTACACCGACCTGGTGCACAACACCAACCTGCTTGAGAACCACATGAAGGACATGCAGGACTGCGAGTTCACGGTGCAGGAGGGGCGCCTATTCATGCTGCAGACGCGCAACGGCAAGCGCACGGGAGCGGCGGCGCTCAAGATCGCGGTGGATATGGTCAAGGAGGTGGGTGGGGAGGCCCTTTTAGGGTTTAGGTGTGGTGCGTAGGGTATGGTGGTGAGGTGTGCTGGAGATTGCTGTGAATGTAGTCTAGTAAGGCAGAAAGCCCTTGCTAGGGTCTGGAATGGGGTGGTTGATAGGTAGGAGCCCTTAGCTCTCGATTCTCGAGATGATTCAACCCATCTGGTCTAGGAGGCAGGTAATTGCTTTCCCATGATTCTGTTGGTGTTGGACGTTGGTGACCGGCTAAAATACACACTGTGAAATCAGACCTTGCCCTACAACCCTTGCATGAACCATTCCGCAGGGTTTCTTTGGCGAGAGCGAGGCTGTGCTGATGGTTGAGCCGCGCCACCTGGACCAGCTGCTGCACCCCCAGTTTGAGGACACCAAGAAATACGCGCCAGATGTGGTGGCCACGGGCCTGGCTGCCTCCCCGGGGGCTGCTGTGGGGCGCATTGTGTTCACGGCTGAGGAGGCGGAGAGGTGGAAGGAAAGGGGGGAAAAGGTATGGATGGATGAGAGGGGATGGAAAATCAAGGATGGGTCATTGGCAATCCATCATCCATGCCATGCCAGCGGCTGCAGAAGGATGGTGCCATTTCAGGCAGCATCCGCCCACACCATTCCATTGCTCATCCACTCACAGTACCCTCCCTCGACCCTTTAAGAATCAACTTAAAAAGAATTATAATCTTAGAAATTGCCCTATTGCCCCGCAGGTCATCCTGGTGCGCATAGAGACCAGTCCTGAGGATGTTGGAGGGATGCACGCTGCGCAGGGCATCCTCACTGCCCGGGGAGGCATGACCTCCCACGCGGCAGTGGTGGCGCGCGGGTGGGGCAAGCCCTGCATCTGCGGGTGCGACGCAATCTCCATCGAGACCAATGCTGGCAACAAGATGCGGCTACGCATCGGGCAGCTGGCACTGGAGGAAGGGGATTGGATCAGCTTGAATGGGACCAGCGGGGAGGTCGTCAAGGGGCAGCAGCCGCTGAAGCGGGCAAGCCTGTCAGGTGGGACCCAGTGTGATGGATGGTGAAAACCCTTGTGTAGGGTTTTGCTTGCACGATGGTGCAGAAAGCTTGTCTGCACATCACTGGACACAACGGCGGCTTGAAGTCCATTTCTGTTGACCTTACATCATTTAAGGCAAGCAATGAACCAAGCATGCCCAACTTCCCCCTTGTCACTGCAGTCCTTTTGCCTCCCATTGCCTGGCAGTGCTCACTGTCTCCATGAAATGGTATCAAGGCTTTTTGACATGAATTCAACACTGCAGGCGAGCTGGGCCTGTTCATGAGCTGGGTGGACAAGCAGCGGCGCCTGCAGGTGCTGACCAACGCAGACACCCCAGAGGACGCAATCATTGCGCGCGAGAACGGGGCCCAGGGCATCGGTCTGTGCCGCACCGAGCACATGTTCTTCAGCAGCCACGACCGCATCGACGCCATGCGCCGCATGATCGCCGCGGAGGAGCTCAACATCAAGGGGAAGTGAGTGAAGGAGGGGAGGGAGGGGAGGGAGGGGAGGGAGGCGGCCCTGCTGCGGCGCCTGTGCCTGTGGCGGCGGCATCCATATGTTGCCGTGCCACGCTAATCGGACAAGCTCTTCTCTTGAGTGAATCCTTTGTACCTGAAGGACTCTGTACCTTGATTGGTTCATCAACGCAAAGGCAAATTAAGAAGGTTTAAAACGTTTATTTACTCCTATGCGCTTGCCCATGTCAACCCATGCCATGGCAGTGCACTTTTCCGATGCCATGTGCCACAAATCCCCGTTTTTTACCAATCCCAACTCGACCCCTCCCCGCACCCCAGGGATGAGGCCTTGGAGGAGCTGAAGGACTTCCAGCGCAGGGACTTTGAGGGCATCTTCCGCGCAATGGACGGCCTGCCCGTCACCATCCGCTTGCTTGACCCCCCCCTGCATGAGTTCCTGCCAAAGGAGGGTGCGGCGCTAGAGAGCCTGTGCTCCGAGCTCAGCTCACAGTACACCTCCACCCCTGACACACTGGTGGGTTTAGGGTTCAGGGATTAGGGTTTAGGGTACATGCTACAGTTACACTGACAGTAGAAAGCGTCCCTGACTTCAATAGCTGGTTGCCGTGTGCGTCCCTAAAGGCACACATATGGGACACCAAATATACAATTTTATGATACTTAGAGTGAGTCTACCAGGGTACTGACTACTATGTGCAGTGTCCCTCTCAAACTTGCAACTATTGGGTACCACTGTTTTGCACAGGTTTTCTTAATACTCACCAGAAGGGAGCATGCTGCAGCATGCTTGACAAACCGCTGTCTATTGCAAACACGCTTTGGCATGACCTCCTCAGAATGTTTTTGACAAGGGAAAAGCAACATTTGTTCCATTGCCACAGAGCGTTGAGGTGATGAAGGCCAAGCTGCACAAGCTTGAGGAGGCAAACCCTATGATGGGGTTCAGGGGCTGCCGCCTGGGAATCGTGCACACCGACATCACAGAGATGCAGGTAGGGGTGGCTCTTGCATCTCCTGCTGTGGTTCATGCAAGGCAATGCTGTTATTGCGGCAATCATGACCTCTTGATCCAGGATCTAGTCGCCTTGCCTAATGTTTACGGCCCAAGTTGGACATGTTGAACATGACTTGACTCCACACCAGCACACTACTATACACACTGGGAACCAAACGCCAAACACCATAACAGCTACATAGTCACAGGTTTGCTCATCTACAGACATTACTGAATCTCCCCACCTCCTCCTTCCACCCAGGTTGCCGCCATCCTTGAGGCCGCTGTGAACGTGTCTGCTGAGGGTTGCCGCGTGCACCCCCACATCATGGTGCCCCTGGTGGGCATCCTGGAGGAGCTGGAGGCGCAGGTGGAGGTCATCAAGCAGACCGCGGAGGGGGTGTTTGCCGCCAAGGGGCGGGCAGTGGAGTACTCCTACGGCACCATGATCGAGGTGCCACGTGGCGCGCTGCAGGTGAGGGATACGCTGAATTTAATGCACCATGCGCATGACATTTTATTAGCAAAAGTGCCAGGTTTGAGGGGAGGTATGCAATGGGTAGTGAGCATGAACAGGGCGGCCTTGGTGCTAGCTGCGCAGCAGAATATGCTCCATGCGCATGTTAAGCTGAGGGTTGGTCCGGCACGGGCACTGTCACCCTTACTGACTGTCTAAATATGCATTGAATCTCTGCCACCTCGCTCTTGTCCAGGCTGGCAAGCTGGCCAAGGTTGCGCAGTTCTTCAGCTTTGGGACCAATGACCTCACGCAGATGACCTTTGGCTTCTCCAGGGATGACGCAGGGAAGTTCCTCCCCTTCTACGTCAAACATGTGAGTGGTCCCTGGAGCATGCACAGTCATGACAAAACCTTTGTGAACATATTCTGAGATTTTCATTAATTTGTAATCAGGTATAATAGAAAATTGCGTGGCCTCTAACCATCTGGTTCTGGAACCAGAACGCACACACACCTGCAGTCCACTCCAGGAATGGGTGACTATAGTTGTACCCTAAGCTATATGCATGTGCATTCCATTGAGTCACAGAAGGTCTGCATGCGCGGGCCCCAATTTTGTGGTGAAACTGTTGACATCCACTAGATGGTGACCGGAACCCTAAACCCTAAAGCCTCCGCATTGCGCAGGGCATCCTCCCTGCCGATGTGTTCCAGGAGGTGGATCAGGAGGGGGTTGGGGAGCTGATTCGCATTGCGGTGGAGCGCGGAAGGGCAACCAACCCCGAACTGCAGATTGGCGTGTGCGGTGCGTGGCGGATGGGGGATGGGGGGCTTTGGGCATACAGTGCACGTTGGGGCAAGGCGCATGGGGCGTACAGTAGGAACGCAAAGTGGATGCATGCGAGGACATATGCCTTGCTTAAATTTGCAGGAACAGCTAGGAAAAACGAGCAATTGTTTTTAGCACAAATCTTGTACAATGGTCTTTCAATAACATTGCGCTAGTGCTCCCTGGTGGCGCTGGTTGGCCAGGGTAAAAGCGCCGGTATCCATGCCAGTGCTACGTGCATAAGCAAGATGTGCAGCCCCACGCCATCCCAGGCACTATGGCCTGGCCTAGCACTGTAAGGGGCACGTCTGTGTGTAATTATCATGTGAGCATGCAGGGTACCCAATCAATTATCTCCTTTGATTCAAACCCTCAACCCTCAACCCCAAACATGCCATACCTGTGTGTGCAGGCGAGCACGGAGGGGACCCCACCTCGGTGACCTTCTTCAACACCCTGGCCATTGACTACGTGTCCTGCTCCCCCCTGCGCGTGCCCATCGCCAGGCTGGCAGCCGCACAGGCAGCCATCAAGCAAGCAGACACCAAGGGGAATGGCCTGGAGCACTGCCAAGACTAGGAGGGGGAGGAGGGGATTTAGCACCGGGCAGAGCTGTGCACAGGGCAAGTGCTATACTACGCACGTGTGGCTCTTCAACTAAATGATGCATGTAGTCATTGTTGATATAGTTTTGATCAAAGCTGCTTGAGCTTCGCAATGCGTATCATAAGCAGCGTTGGATACAGCCGCATTGACCTTCAAGGCATGGCAAATTTAGATCGTCAATGTGGGTCACATTTTTGAGAAAGGCAGATCGATTTTGGAACGCGTGTAGGTTGTAGATCCTAATAATAAAATGTGCACTAATTTTGGAGTATGCATTTGTCACCTGGATTGAGCTTGCAAAATGATTACAGACGAACCCTTGTTTATGAAAGCGGCGGCGTCACCTAGCCTAGGCTTTGCTCCTTACATGTTAGTCTCCACCTCAATGTCACGGTACAATGCATGCGTGCAACATTGCATCAGAAGACTTGTTGAAACTCTAACCACTGCGCATTGACAGTGTCAACATCCGTTGATTGCCGTATTGTGCTTACGGAATGTGCTGCAGCCTATGGTATTGGAAAGCATATCTGTTACATTATTGCACTAGGTGATCCCCGTGCACATATATGGGGAATATATATGTAGCCCAAGATTAAAAGCTACTAGTACTAGTTGCATATTGCAGGTTGTAAATCATTGCAATTTATATAAATCATTGCAATTTATATACTAACAGTATTGCAAGGTTGGATTTAAAAAATTTAGTCACTGTACTATGTTCGCAATACAACGGTGCTGCATTGCGAAATTAGTTTCTCAAAGTTCAAGTCATTGACCAGATTGCATCGAATGACTTGCTGAGCCAGGCCCGGTCTGTAGTAAAGTCATCGACGGTGTGGCGTGATGTCACAGAGGAAGATATGCAGTACCATACAGGCTGTTACACACAGGAAATTTTAGAGTGAGGTGCAACGATCACAGCGTCAGATTCTGAAAGCTGGCGAGGTATTTCAAAAAGTCCAATTCAAGTTTGAAATATTCACCGTCACTCAGTCTGATAACGTAGCCTAGTGTCAGGCAAATTTTTCTAACATGATACTGCCAAACTTTATAAAAATAGCTGTTGGTTTTGCGGTGCTGAATCTTCATAGCAGTTCAGGCTGAGGTAGCCATTGCATATCTTCAAACAATGTACAATACTTGGTTCAAATGATCGCTAGTCAGGGCACCAGGGGATCATCAGGGTACTACTGACAGTGTAACGAGCAAATACATAGCTTGACAAGTGTTTGAATTGGAGCCTGGCATGCCACACTACGGAACCTCAAGGCCCTCCAGAACAATGCTCAGCCTGAGGCTACTGATATGAATCTAAACGGTACCACAGCACCACTATGCGCAGCCCAATTGCTGCTTATCACGAAACTTGGCCGCAATTCCGCCCTTCAGCCCTGTGCCCCCTCCATGCTGAACCCTGCAGCCTGGGCCTGCGCCAGCTGCTGCTGTGGGACCTGCTGCTGGATCTGGGGTGCGCAGATGGTGAAGGCGGTGGTCTGGGTGAAGGTCTGCGCGACGTTGACCGGGCCAGCGATGGCAAAGGCAGAGGCAAAGGCAAAGGCGACCGCGGTACAGTTGCCGTTCTGGGCGATGGTGACGACGGCGGACACGGCTGCCGCTGCTGCAACGCCGCCTTGGGCAATGGCGAAGCCAAAGGTCTGCAAGTTGGGAAAGAAAGGGAGTGAGTCACAGTGTATAGTTGAGATGGGAACTGGGCAGCATCAGCAAGTTTTGTCATTCCATACCATGATTGTCACTCACCCCGGGTAGCAAATGGAAAGTGTGCGTGCTATACACTGCGTGTTTTGAATCATCAGTGCATGTCATGTGCAGTGCCCCACGACTGAGGGGCACCCAATGAGGCACGTACACATAGATGACATACATTCGAGCAATAACTTGTTCACATACATGGCGCTTCCAATGTAGGGTCTACGGTCAGGAGTCTGTGATGCAGCCGCATTGTCAATCATTGCCCACGAGCATGTCATGAGTGTTCCCTGAAGGCTAGATCTTACCGATGCAAAAGCCTGGGCGTTGCTGCCTGAGGTCTGGATGAGTGCGGACGTGAATGCGCTGGCTACCGCCTGGCCGTTACCCGCCTGAGCCGCTGCATTGGCCATCACCTGGACCACGGACTGGCTGTTGCTGCCGCCTGCAGGCATGTAGATATGAAGTCAGTACTCAGGTACTAGCTGTTGAGGGCTGGGCTGAATGGGTGAATCCGGTTGCATTTGCCAGCGACTCGTGGCCCGGCGGCGTGGGGCTTTAAATGGTGAGGTGATTAATTACATGGTCCATTATGAGTTATGGCCCAGAACAATCATTGCACTAAGCCTTGCGTTGCTGTCCTTGATCAACAGGTGCATTGCTTCGATGCTGACTATACATTTTTCCTGAGATCCATAATGAACATCTATCAGGTCACTACATTAATGCGGTCATTAAATCTGCACTGATGGGTTCCCACCAACTATTTGCCATGTAAACTCACTTGTGATTGCGCTGGTGAAGGCGTTGGTGACTGCCTGCGTGTTGCCCCCCTGTGCCGCCTGGGCCATGGCACCAGCAGCGGCATCCACCAATGAGGAGTCACCGCTCGCCAGTGTGGAGGTGAAGGTCTGCGCAAAGGCATTGCTGTTTTGGCCAGCAGACTGGGCCAGGGCGCTTGCAAAAGACTGCGCGATGGTGTTCTTGTCCCCGCCAGAGCTGATGGCGCGTGTGGCAGTCTGCACTAGTGCTTGGGACTGCCCACCTGAAGAGAGGTAGTGACAAACATACCATGGTTACACATTGCAGCATGGTGTGCGCATGACACTGGCAAACAGTCTGTTTTTGATGATAAATCATGCTGGGTCCTGAAATGCACAGTGATCATTGCATGGGGCCTATCCTATGGGGCATGGGGCCTAGCCTAGCCTGTCGGACAGCGATGCGCAGGCCAGACCAGGCTGAATGGAACAGATTCAACGAGGTTGCAATTAAAAGCAAATGACTAGGCATGCATGCTGTCTAACCAACCACCTCAGAACAGGATGTCACACTGCAGAACTGCAACTGCCCACATGGGCAGATCATGATGAAGCACTTACTTGCAATTGCCTGGGTGAAGGTTGAGGTGAGGGCCTGGCCATTTCCAGCCCTGGCCAGAGCAATCGAGGCAGACGAGGCCATGGCGATGTTGTTGCCAGCCAGGGCAGAGCTGAGGGTATCGGCTGAAGACATGGGCTGCTGCTGCTGCTGCTGCTGACCGAAGTTCTGACCCTGGTTGCCATTGCCCTGGCCGTTGGTCCGAGAGTTCCCCTGACTGTTGGAGTTGCCGGCAGCAAAGTTCTGGTCGAGAGGAGGAGGGGGAGGAGAAGAATCAGTCCTACCTTGCTGGTTGCCACCGTTGAACCCATTCTGGCCGAAGTTCTGTGGGAAGTTGGAGTTTGCGTTTCCAATGTTGCCATTCCTGTTAAACTGCCCATTGCCCCTGTTGTTGCCGAACTGGGCAGCTGCGGGCCCCACCAAGCACCATGCCATCAGAAGTGCAGCCATTAGCACCAGAGTGGTGTGCTTGCAGCTGGAGGAGGGAGAGCGAGCCATGGTGGGCGAACAACTGCTGAACAAAAGTGCGGCCTGAGAATTTCAAAAGTTGGCAACGGTGACACTGTTGTAAGGCAGTGACCGTCCCTCAGGCTGGTGGGCCACACAAAAGACCAATAAACCACTTCACAAACTTCAAACAGTTTCTTGCAGTGCGTGAGGCTTTTAAGTGCAACAAGGGTTTGGGTGCAGGCAAGTTGGCAACAGGGCAAGTTGGCAAGACTGGATGAGGGAAGGCAGGAGGTTTTGATACTGTGCGAGCCAAGGCGTGGCTTAATATACATTTTCTGGCCTGCAACATCTGCGCCGCGGCCTCCGAGTCAGGAAGAACATACCTTACAACGCGGCCCCGCTGCGCCGCAGTCTGACACCCGCGGTTGTCAGTGACCCACAACCTGCCTTTTTGGGTGATACTCGAAGGACCATTGGAGTCTGACTCTTTTTTGGCACCCTGAACGGTAATGGGTCCAATGAATCGAGTCGGACGGTTCAGTCGGGCATAGCAAATGCACCGCGCGAAGGAAGCCTGCTCAGTGGCGGATTGCCCAATTGGACCTTCCAAAAAATGACAGCTGGTCTGGAAGCTGTCCTGGACTGCCCACTAATGAACTGCTCAAGGCCAAAGGCTGCACATTGAACTTCAAGGGCACTTCAGATGGCATGGAGTGAATCAGAGCATTTAGGGTAGGAGCTGGAGGTCATGGACAGTCTACAATGCCAATGGCTGCCGCATGGGATGGCATAATCATCCAATGCCAGTACTGTCACATACACACCATGTTACTACAGAAGTGACTACCGCGCGCAAGCTGAACTTCTGCAATGCTACATTGAACGCTCAATGTTTAAAGTTCTCTGTCACTGTGACTGCTGCAGCAGCTGAGCAATCAACCAGTGCACTTGGAAGGTGCAGCTATTGATGGCATGAGGATGATTGAATTTCAAAACGTTCAGTCAACTTTGAGTAATGGAGTGGACCCATCTCGTCTTGATGTCACCCAATGGGAAGGACAACAAGTACGGCTTGAGGCCCGTGCTTCATCCCCACATCACGTGCCATGCATGCACCCTGCTATGTTCCCATATCCACATGGATGCCTGAACCCAAAACCCTAGCAGGCCACATGATCGTATCAACCCCACCCAGCCGCATGATGCATACCACAGCAAGAGCGCCCCCATCTCTGAGCACGCAGGCACCATATCCACCCTACAATCCCAACCCCCCACAATCCCCCCCCACTGACCCTCCCCACAACCCCCCTCCCCTCCCCTCTCACGCTCACGTGAAGTAGAACTGGTGCACATCCGCCGCGCCAAAGGGCACGTTGCACCCAGGACACTTCCTGTGGCGCGTCTCCAGGTTGCGCTGGATGCAGCGCTGGCAGAACATGTGCCAGCACTTTGTGATGATCACGTCCTTCTGGCGCTCGTGGCACACGTGGCAGCGCAGCAGCGAGCGCAGCCCCTCAACCTCGGTCTGCGCCTCGCGCACCGTGGCGCCTGCGTTGTCCAGCTTGCGCAGTTTTTCCACCTTGGCGGTCAGCATCTGGGGGGGAGGGAGCGAGGAGGTTGGGGTGGGCGCCATGCATGGAGGTGGTGGCGTACAAGCGACACAGGTAGGAAGGGGCACAGGTAGGAAGGGGGCACTGTGAACATCAGTATGGGTCAGCACAGATGAAGTGATATTACCGGGCTTCGAGTAGCGCGTGCACACCATGCTGCAATGATGTTTGCCCTTGTTCACATTGCCCAGCCACTCCATGCTGCCGTCAGCGGGGGCAGCATGTATAGCAAAATGCCGGAATTCAAGTATTGCATGCACACCATGCTGCCATCATGCATGCCGTTGCAACACAGGAGCGCTCGCCACTCCATGCCCACCATCGCCTAACCCCCCCACCAACCCCTACACCCCAACCCCACCACCACCACCGCACCTTGTTCTCCTCCTCCACCCGCTGCCGCTTGGCGCACTCCCTTGCCACCTTTTCGACCTCCTCGTCCACCTGGCGCTTGCGCTCAGCCGCGTTGCGCTGCGCCAGCTCAAGCATGCCCTGCCGGGCCACAGCCGCCTCGTCGCGCTCCGCCAACTCCCGCTGCAGCGCCTCCACGCGGCCCCCAACCCCCCGCACCTGCTCGCGCGCGCTGCCCAGGTCGTGCAGCAGGTTCTGCGCGTGGGGGATAGGGTGGGGTGTCAGGGTTATGGAAGGATTTTGACAAGGTGGAGCGCATAAGTGGCAATTCACGAGCAGCGCTAAGAGGTACGCAATAGTATAGGGATTCTAGCAGAGTGTGGGCAAGATCGGGATGACCCTTTGCCCTTGACATGCGTCCGGCTGCTAAAACCGGTGGAAATTGATCCAACCCTAAACCCTGTACCCTAAACCATAAAATGCACATGCAAATTGCTGCAGGCTGGGCACTCGACCCCACACACAGCACCCACCGCCCCACCAGCCCCCGCCCCCTCCCCTCCCCTCAACCTTCCCACCCACCTGCAGCTTGCCTTCCAGGTCCTTGACCTGCCCCCTGGCCGCCTCCAGCAGCCCGTCACTGGTGCGAAGCCGGGAGGAAAGCTCGTCGCGCTCCTCGGTCAGCGACCGAATCTGCTGGCTCAGCTTCAGGCGCTCAGACTGCGGGTGGGTAAGTGGGTGGGTGTGTGGTTACAAGCAATTTGAACAAGGCAGCCTGATTGGCAGCCTGCAGGTGGGCGGGTGCAGGGGGATTGCAAAAAACTGTTGTCTCAGATAACAGGTTGATATCCACGCAAACACAGATGCCCCTACCCATGGCTACAATCTATTCGATATTCATGTCCATGCCCATGTGCATGGCATTCATGGGCCATGTGGTGATCAACATAATATGCCCAATTAGTCAACATTTATGCCCATGCTCATGCTTATGTCATCGATATGCCAAGCCATATCTACTTTAACCCATTGGGCATGCGCCTGCAGCCCCCGCCAGTGCTCCCTACCATCAGCCTGTTTGCGTCGTCGTCCCGCTCCGTCAGCTGCTGCACCAGCCTGGTGTTCTGCGCCTGCATGTCCTCGTACGCGCCAGACACAACCTCAATCTCGGACAGGTAGGCGTCGCTCTCGGCCTGAAGGAGGGGGTGATATGCCGTGAGTGGTGTGATGGGGGGAGTTAGTTGTTTTCAAATTCAAAATAATTTGGCTCATATAAAAAAATGATACTTTACAAAACATGTCCACTGGCGTATGGGTGCACATGTGAGCCAGCAACGCAGCAGAAAGTGGTGCACAGTACGGCATGAGCAGCACCCACATCCCCTTGCCCAGTCCCCCCACCCACCTTTACCGCCGCCAGCTTCCCCTCCAGCAGGCTGTGGCCCTTCCTCACCTCAGCCATCTGCACACACACACACACAGCATTAAGTGCGCATCAATCACCCGCTTTGCCAATGCATCCGCGCCGTGCCACAAACAGGGCAACATACCCTCACTACATACACCACCACATCAGCAGCTGGGTAATTGCCAACGGGTCCCAGTCAGGAATTCGATTTTGCGGAATAATAGAAGATGTGGCGCCGGCACAGCCACCAGAGAATTGATGGCTCACTTACTTCATAGTTTTATCTTCTTTTTACGTTCTAAAATATCAAAGTTTTATGGGGCATGTGCCCCAAACAGCTCATTGAGGCCTCGCACAATTGTGCAAACCCCAAATGCCCAATCTGCCCCCACATAATGCCACATAACACAAGCGCCACGCATGCATCTGTACCTGCATCTTGATCTTGGCCACCTCCGCCTGTGCCTCCGCCAAGGCTGCCCGAGCCGCTTGCTCTGACTCAACTGCCCGCTGCACGACGGGCTGGTGCTCCCGACCCTCAAGCTGGGCCTGCACCCACAACGAGTACAGTGATAAAAACAATCAAAATAATAAAAATAGGCACAGCGAGTACGTTGCTTAGGATGCGAGCGCCCAGCCCCAAATTGCAGAATTCCACAACTATTGACCTTGGTCACAGCCAACAGCCACGACCCTACTGACGACTTAACAATTGTACACCGATCAGAATACAAGCGCTCCGCTCAATCCTCCTCAATTAATGGACCTGGTGCCGGCCAGCAGTCATTGCTCAGCTGGATTTACGTCTGCCGGAATGCACCACCCAGAACCCTCTCCTTTAGTGCAAAGGTTTCTAGGGGTTTAGGTTTTACCGCCGCACCTGTAGTGTGGCCACCTGCGTCCTCAGCCGCGCCTCGCTGCCACGCACATCCACCAAATCCCGGGGATCGTCGCAGAAGGTGGTCAGCATTTCAACAAACACCTGCAGGTCCTGGATGCGATCCTGGTGGGGGGCGTGTGTGTCAGTGCACTTGTGGGGGGTGATCAGCGCATGGACAATGGATGAAGATTCCCATTGGGATGGTACGATGATGCTAGGCACGCAGATGATGCTAGGCATGCTCCAAAGGGGTCCAGCTACATGGTGGCGCAGCGTGCATCCCCAGGTAGCCATAGCGCACCCCACTGCATGCTGCATGCCCCGCATGAAGATTGTCTAAACCCCACCCCTGTCCCCTCACCTTGAGCTGCTTGTCCTGTTGCTTTGCGCTGTCATACTCCCCCTGCAGCTTGCCCACCCTGGCGCCCAGGTCCTTCAGCTCGCTGTCCTTGGCCTGGGGGCATGGGGCCACACAAGGATCAAATGGACGTACAGAGTCAAAATGTATCTTTTTTCCATTTCATTGAATTTATTATTGTTTATAAAGGAAGTCCAAAACAGGAGGATTTTAATACGTCATCGTGATTGTGACAGAAATGTCAATCAATGCCTATATGATGACTTCTACATCTAAACAATATATGGTAAAGTAGGACCCTGATGGGGATTGTCATGCAGCAGCTGGCCCTAGAGACCCCAACTTATGCAGCAGCTGGTAGGGACTGATATGCCGCACCCACCGCCACCAGCGCATGCGCGTCGAGTATCCTCTGCTTTGCCCCATCCACCAGCTCCGCGGCTGTCTTCTCCTGCGCCACCTTGGCCTGGCACACACCCATCTCCTGCTGCAGGGTGCTGATCATCAGCTTCAGCTCAGACACGGTCTGGGAGTTGCCCAGCTTGAAGCGCTCACCCTGCAGGGAAGGGAAACCGCAGGGGTGAAGGTTCAAACCCTAAACCCCAAGCCCAGCATAGAGCGCTCGGGGATCCATGCGGCGTGTCCCTAAGTTGCACAAAGCACAGGCCTCGCAACCGGCTCCTGGAGCGACGGCTACTCCACATTGCGTGCCATTTCTTCCATCGCATGCTCACTGAAGCACTAGGGACCATCCCACAAACCAAGACGTCCTCACATCCACCCCATGGTGCCCCTCATGCCCACACCAAGATGTAGCTTGCACTGCGTGTTGCTCCACCCAAACCCCCACCCACCTGCAGCTGCTGCTCCCAATTCGTCCCTTGTCCTAAAACCCTAAACCCTATTGATCATACATACTATTATCCCCCCCATTCCCCCACCTGCAACTGCTGCTCCAGCTCATCCCTTGCCCTGGCCAGCGCCTGGTTGCGCTGCTCAAGGTCAGAAACGCGCGCCTCAAGGGCGGGGGCAGAGCGGTGCTGGTGATCACGCGCGTCGAGCTGCAGGGGAGGGGCAGGGGAGGGGTTTGGTCATGCAGGGGAGGGCATGTGGTTTAGTGGTGTGTAGGGGGGAAAGTACGTGCACACCTAGGATCGAGCTGCGGGTGGTGGCGGTGATGAAAGGGAAAGGGGAAAGGGGTGGTGATACAGGGTGCTCATTGGCGTGTGTGTGAATGGTCAAGCTGCTGTATCTGATGAATCAATCGGCAGCTGTGGGGTGGCGCACATGGTGCGATTCTGAGCAATGAGAGCCGAGGCCATGCATGCCAGCTGTGCCCTGGTGATGTCTCCCAGCATGCCTAGCAGCCCCCCTCGTCATGGGACCACCCCCCTCCCCGCCCGTCCGCATCCCAACCACCCACCTCCCTGTGCAGCAGACCCCCTCCATGCCACCCCCCACTTACCCCCACCCACCCACCCACCTCCCTGTGCAACTTCTGCTCCTTGAGAAATCGCCCCCTTCACCCGACACCCCCTACCCCCCCACTAACACTCCCCCCCTTTTAACACCCCCACCCACCTCCCTGTGCATCTTCTGCTCCTTGATGAAGGCCTGCTCCCTGTCCCGCTGCAGCTCGTGGATGGTGGCGCTCATCTTCTCAATCTCGGAGGACAGCATGGCCACCTGGCGCTGGCTGTGCTGGAAGGAGCGCGAGTGCTGCACGTGCGCCTCGTCGGCAAGCACCGCGCGCGCGTCGCGCAGCTCCCTGCAATGGGTTGGGTGTGTGTGTGTGTGTGGGTGTGTGGTGATGGTGGTGGTGGAGAGTGAGTGCTGTATGTGCACCTCGTCGGCGAGCACCGCACGCGCGTCGCGCAGCTCCCTGCGGTGGGGAGTGGTATGCGTTTGTGGTGGTGGTAGTGGTGGTAGTGGAGGTGGTGGCACTAGGTGGTGCGTTGTGTGTGTGCGTGTAGAGCGGGTGGTGGTGGCAGTGGGTGGGGAGTAAGTGCTGCAGGTGCGCCTCGTTGGCAAGCATGGCGTGAGCGTCTCGCAGCTTGCGCCATAATGCCCAGGTCACCCTGACCCCCCATGGTGCACCCTCCAGCAGGCCCCCACACCAAGCGCATGCACGAGACTACAAGATAGTAGTAGCTGGGGAAATTGCAGACAAGCCAGTTGCGCTTCGGGGAAAATATATGCCTGTAACCCTCGCCCACACCCTTCAACCCCCCACCCACCTCTGCAGCTGTGCAGCCACCTCCCGCTCCTGTGCCACCTCAGCGTCCCTGCGCCCCACCAGCGCCCGCAGCTCCTCCAGCTCACCCGCGGCCTCAAGCCCAGCGGCGGCGCCGCCGGAGCCATCCCCGGGCTTGCCTGCGGGGGCAGGGTTGGTGAGTGGTGGTGCTGGGGAAATGGTGGGTGGCAGTACTGAGTAGAATGTGCAGGGCAAGGTTTGGTCAGCGCTGCCACCAGGGGCTGTACAGCCAGTGGAGGGACTGGCAATGGTGGCTGGGGTGGGTTTGAGGGAGCAGTGCATACAGTAGGTCCAGCCCCCCACTGATGTCTGTGGGGTGGGACATACCATGCACCATCACCGCACCCTGCAACCAATATGTGCTGACCAACCCCGTACCTGTGGGTCCAGTGGTGGAGGCCTTGTCGCCCGCCCCCCTGCCCCCCTCCCCCGACTTTGCGCTGACCAGCTTGCGCTGCAACGAGGCAATGTCCTCCCGCTTGTCCGCCAGCTCGTTTTCCAGCAGCTTCACCTTGTGCTCCTGCTTGACCATGTCGTCGGACAGCTGCCGGTACTTGGCCTCCACCGCCTTGCTGATGGCGCGTTGCTGGTCCAGCGCTACAGTGAGCTGTGGGACCTGGCGGGTGAGGTCGTCGGCGGTGGGAGGGGTGGTGAGGGCTTGTTGCTGCTGTATGAGCCCCACCAGCTGGGACACAGCAGAGGCTGTCGCCAGTGTCCTGGACCGGAACTCCTTTTCCACGTCTGAGGAGAACTGGAGCAGCTCCTCGTGGTGCTTCCGCACCTCTGCAAGCGTGCTGTCGTCGCCCTGGGCCAGGGCATCGAGCAGGGGGTCGGTTTTGGTGGTGGCTGCACCCGCGGTGGCTGGTTCTGCGCTCCAGCCTGTTGCCCTGGAGATGATGTACTGGATGTCGGTGTTGAACTGGTCTAGCAACGTGTTGAGGCACAGCACGCGGTCGTTGTAGCCTTCTTGTTCCTTCTCGAAGTTGACCACCCGCTCCTCCAGCTCGTTGATCTCCTTGCGCTGCAGCTCAACCTGCGCAGCCAGCTTCTGGTTCCGAAACTGGAGCAGCTGGGGGTCTACGGGCTTGCTCTCCATTGCGCCTCAAAGGCCACGCGCCACGGCTTTAGGCACTAAAGCAAGACTGTTTAGGTCCTGCCATGGCGCGCACTGCTTCAGCGCAGCGAATCAGGCGCTGTGGGGGTGGTAAGGGTGGCATGGGGCGCCCCGTAGCCAGCCACGCATATGCATGCATGCACTAGATGGCCTTCAGAGAGGCAGCATGCCAGCCAGCACACACAACTTCATAACTTAAGTTTGCCGAACGTTGCTTACTGTCGTAGCGGAGTGCAGACAAGACATATAGCTGATTACAGCTGTTTGCAGTCAACTGGCGCAAGTAGGGTTTTTGGGAGGAAGGTCAGGACCCTATAAATAGGGTTGGTTGTAGGGTTATTATATGCTTCCATGAAGCCGTTGTGAGTCACAATCAACGTGCATACTGTAGCATATGCCACGCCAAACAACAACCTGCTTCTAAGCACAATGCCGCCCATTCGTGCCGTGAAGAAGCGCCAAAACATGTGTCTGCCTGTAACACCAGCCCCAACATGCTCGAGGGTACGCTGGTTGAGGGTATGCAGCTTGACAGTAAAATACAAAGTAACAAAAACAAAATGGACGTGTATGCCCTACTGCCCGCGCTAGATGCTTGCAACAAATCAGGAGATCTTTGTCTACTGTCTCTACTCCTTTACAAACAGTGGCCTCAGTTCACAGTTCACAGCGCCATCGGTTCACAAACAGATAGTATACAGGCTCAGACATGCTACAGTACAGTGACAGGATTGCTGACGCCACACAGGATTGCTGACACCACCAACATCCTCCAGTATGTCAGCTGCGCCATCCTGGGCACAGCCCCCACTTGTCGCTCTCAACTTGATGCCCTCCTCCCACCCAACCCCATATCCGGCATGTTTGCTGGCTTAGGCAGTGGCAACCCCTGCTGCCTCACACCTGCCTTGTAACACCCCAAAACAACGCCTCATAGTGGTCTGTTTGGTTTCCTGGCTTGTGCTGCCTCCCCGTGCGATTGATGCTGGAGCCCAGGGGGACCAGCAGTGCCGCAGGTGTGAATCTGGGTCCCGCTGGGCTCCAGCATCAACCGCACGGGGTGGCAGGACAAGCCAGTAAACCAAACAAGTCCACAATGAGGCGTTGGTTCAGGGTGTTACAACGCAGTGTGCGGCAGCAGGGGTTGCCACTGGCTATAGGGTAGGGCAGATCCCACGGAGGATGGGATGGTCCAGAGGGTGCCAGCGCACGCTTCCCGTGGACAGGCCAGCACAGGGAAAACAAACTAGGTTTCTTATAAATGTGCCAGGCAGGTGGCCCTCGGTTGGTGCGGGGTGGCAACAGGGCATGGCAACAACAGGTCACAGGCTGCCAGAGAGCAGTGGATGATCGCTTGGTGGCAAAAATGCAAGCAATCATTCAAGCAAGCCTATTCATGTGTGCTTTTGACGTCCAAGATGCGGAGTAGCAGGTGCAAAAGATCTACTCTTGGTCCTGAAAGCCCACATCACCACCTTACCTGCACATTTCACTCGGACCAAAAGCGGTGAGTACCGAAGTACAGGATGGCAAGGGTACCAAAGAAGTAAACTGAGCAGCTGATGAGGAGGTAGATGATATCTGCCAGGGGGCTGGTGAGCGCGTCCTTGACTTTCGTCAGCCCCTGTGTGGAACATGCCAGTTAGCAATGCTAACAACTAGTCACACGGGCAAAAACACCACCAGGCACAGCCCAAGAGCAGTAAGATGAGGTGGCGTGGAGCAGTACTCAACCAACGCAGAGGGTGCAGAGTTTTTCCTGCTTGCTGGGGCTCGACCTTGACTGGCTGAGGCGAGAAGCTGGTCTCAGGACCCTCGTCCCTTCTTGGGGGACTCGCATGACAAGAGAGCCTGTCTGGCCATCGGTTGAGGCAGGGAACAGGGCGTGCGGCACAAAGCTTGCGAGGTGCAGTCACCTTGGCACAAGGCAACTGGCGGAAGGTGGGGAAATTTCAAGCTGTTGCTGCTGTCACGATAGCCATATTTGCGGGTGGACTCGAGAGCACTTGAGGTCCGGTGAGGAAGTTGGGCAAGCAGACTTTGGAGGCGGCAGCTTAAAAGTCACGCTCATAGAACAGCAGAAGCCTGTCTGCGTGGTAAAGAGTGTCGCTGGAGTGTGTGATGGCCAGATGCGCATATGCATGCATGCATTAGATGGCGGTCAGGGGGGCGTCATGCCAGCCAGCACACGCAGTCGTGTGACTAGAATTTGCCAAACGTGGCTTATAAGCCAAGTACAACGTCGTCGCGGTGCAGACAAGGGCAGTATATGTGGATTACAGCTGTACGTACAGGTCGTACCAGTCACACATGGGCAATTAGGGTTTTAAGAAGGAAGGTTAGGGACCCTAAATTAGCTTAAAATATATATAAAAAAGAAAAGAAATAGCTTTTTGGGAACACTGCCACACCCCGCAAGCTTTCGCAGCAGAATGACACTGGTGCAAACAAAGTGATGATACATCAACCACCCTGGGATGGCGGTGACAAGGAGCGGTCATGTCCAAGAAGGACACTGGATGCCATCCATTGGACCGCCTTGTGACCGTAAATGAATGCCGCTACCTTCTCAGGTGTTGAGATTTGACCACAAATGCCGTTGACTGAGTCTCCCTAGTCCTCCTCCAACTTAGTTCCACCTCCTCCCGTTTGTGATTACGATTCGCCCCAGACTCCCTCCTCAAATCCCTCTCAGTCTAGGCCCCCTCCTGCTTATAATTTTGACACCTCCCCATAGCCGCCCTCGAATCCCCCTCAAATCCAGTCCCCCTCCTGCAGCTTGAGCGGCAGGTACACCTGGCTCAGGTACTGGAACCCAAAGCTGGACAGCGCCTGGATCTCAGCCTTCACCTTGGTGCTCACCATCAGCTCAAGCTCGGACACCCACTCGGGGTTGGCGCGGATGAAGTCCTCCTGGAGCTGCGGGCAGGGGGTGTGGGGGGTGAAGGGAAGGGGGTGTGGGGGTGGGTGGGCTGCTATGGATGGAGTCCTCCTGGAGCTAGGCAGGGTGGTGGTGAAGGGCGAAGGGTGAAGGGCGAAGGGCCGGGTGAGGGGAGGGTGGATGGGCATTAGGGATGGGGGGTGGGTACACTGAACCGCCCGTGTGAGTTGCGTGGATTGCGCCATAACCAGGACAGCTCTCACGACCCCCTGCAAACTGCATTCACGCCCAAAAGACATGCAAGGGATTGCCAGCAGCGGCCAGGGATGACCAACATGCATGCATCCACAGTGTTGACGTGCGCCCCCATGCGCCCCCCCATCCACCCACCACACACACACACACGCCCAAACCCACCCCTCGCCTTACCAGCTTCTTCCCCGTCTTGATATCCTCCTCCGTCATGGGCAGGCGGCACTGCTGGGGTATGTTGAATCGGTCCAGGTCTGATGGGCGCACCCCCAGCCACTTGATGTCCGGGGTGGTGAGGTTGGAGCTGTCGTAGGACATGTTCATGGAGCCTGCGGGGGGATGGGGTTGGGGGGTGAAACCCTAAAAAAGGGTCTATAGGGTAAACCAGAGAATTTTGGGGTCAGAAGCTTGGGACCCAACCTGTCAACCTTCCCGCGTGTGGCACCAATTACACTGCTAACCCCCTCGTGCGCACGATTTGCCCTCTTGCGTGTGATCAAGAGTAGTAAGATAATATTAGTTCTATTTGTCATAGTATTTGTAATCTGCCGTCATGCATGTGAGCCCAGCCCCCACTCACCCCTTCATGCACCCCAGTACCCCAGGCCTCCTCCCCCTTTCACAACATCCCCCGATCTCACCTTTCATGTACACCGACAGAATCTTGAGGCCGTAGGGGTCGGAGTCCACCAGCGCCAGCACAGGGATCTGGAGGGTGTGCTTCAGCTTACGCAGGAACAGCCTGGGGGGGTGGGGAGGATCGGGGAAAGGGTGGATCAACTGTGTAGTTGATTATGTGCGAAATTAATTATGTACATTAGCAACGTTACTGGGGCTGCCGGCAATCCCTCAGCAGGTGAAAAGTTCAAGTATGCACACATATGAACCATGCTTGCAAGCTGTGTTTGCCACTGGTGCTGCATGCTCCAGATCCAGCTCACGCAACCCCTTGCACATGCACCGCTAGCCACATGCACCCCTTGCATCACACACATCCTCCACCTTGCCCCATGCACCCCATATGCCACATGTCCCCAGTCATGTGGGCAAGCTAGCGCCAACCAGCTGTCCCTCCCCCCGCAACAGCCCCCACCTTGTGGCCACGTCCGGCTGCCCCTTTGCCGTGAGTATGATGCATGGGTAGGTGTTGTAGAACCTGTCCTCAGCCAACCGCATGAAGGCTGCATCCTTCTCGACAAGCAGGATGAACAGCGCGTCGCTCACGATGTGGTCAACCTAGGATTGAAGGGTATATGCGGTTTAGGGTTCAGGGTTAGGGTTTCATGCTTGGCGGGTCATCAACACAGGGAGGGGTGAACAGCGCATCGCTTACTATGTGGTGAGTCTGAGAGTGGGAGGGGTTGGGGTGGGGTGGGAAAGGGGAGTTGGCAGTGAACAGCCTGCGCTGGGGGTGGATGAGGGGCGTATGGGACGGAAGGCAGTCACAGAAAAATAGAGCATGCTCAGAATGAATGCATGTAGGGAGGTATTGATGCAGGATGGGTGGAGAAAGGGGGCAGCTGATTATCAGAGGACAGCACAGGTGGAGCATCCATCCCCTGTTCCCCTCCTAAGAATAGCCCACCCACCTGCTGTAATCATTATTATTATAAATTCAGACTAGCCCACCCACCTTGTCGACGTTGGGCGGCACCGCCTTGCCCCCCACGCCCATGCGCGTGCAGTCTATGAGGTCGCCATCCTCCCTGAAGCTCAGCCGCCCAACCACCACACCCTTCTCGGAGGCAACCACTGGGGCAGAGGGAGGGGGGGGTGGAGGTGGGGGAGGGGGAAGGAGGGCAGGGTGGAGATTGGCGCGTGGGGCATGCACGGCTGGGGATGGCACGAGTGGGGATGCAAGGATGGTTCACAGGGATTGTACATCTGACTCTATGGCGCATTTGACTTGCCCACCTATTACTGGTTACTACACATGGGCGGCATGCAATGCACCCATTGCAAGCAAACATTTCACCCCATGCCTCCACATGATGGCACATGCATTGTTTCTTGAGTGGGTGTTGGGGAGGGGTGGGGGGCGCACCGTGCAGGCTCGACCGCGTGCAGCCCAGCATGCAGGCCACGTCATCCAGCACCGAATCAGAGTTGCCCTGGTCCTGTAGGGGAAATGGGGAGAAAGGGGTGAGAGATACACAGCACAGGGGAAGCATTCAAGGGTGATGTCCATGGTGCAGTCTTTGGGTGATTTTCAGCCAGTGCGGCAGAATAAGAACATATACCATCAAATATCAGCAATATGTTTAAAAATCAGTAACAATGCCACCCACAGCCACATCCACACCCAGCCCCACACCAACCATCCAGGCGCGCCCACCTCGAACAGCTTGACGTCAGTGTAGAACAGGTCACGCTTGGTGACGTGAATGCGCTTGTTGCACAGCTGATGCACCAGCTCCAGCACCCGCGTAGTGATCACCGCTTTCTTGCACGTGGAGGTGTGCGAGAAGGCGCGCGCGCTCACGCTGTCCCGCAGCACGATGCGGTCCAGCTCAGGGACGTACAGCTGGTTGCCCTGGTGGGGTGAGGGGGTGAGGGTGTGTGGGGTGCATGTGCTGAGGTTGGTGTGGTGGTGGAGGCGGAGGGGGAAGGGGAGGGGTTCCATCACGACAGATTTTTTGCAGAAAAGCGCATGCTCACACTCGCGCAACACAAACTGGTCCCATTTTAGGACTGGTGTGGGAGTGAGTAGGAGAGGGGGAATGGGGGGGTAGGTGGGTGCACAAACCCTAAACCCTGAACCCTAAATCCACTTGCCGCATGGTGGCAGAGCGTACTCGTATGCTAACCCTAACCCTAAACCCTAAACCCACGTTGGCGCAGGGCGTATCCCAAACACTCAACCCCAGCCTCACCATGGCGTGCAAGGGCAGGGCGTGTCCAAACCCTAAATTCTAAGCTTACCTTGGCACGGGATGGGAGGGCGTATGCAAACCCGTCGCCCTTGAGTATGGTGGCTGCAATGCCCAAAATGGCGGCCTCGATTTCATCCAGCACAGCCTGCGGGTCCTTGTCCACCACCTCTCGGCAAGCGTGGGGTAGGTTCAGGTCGGCAAGGGACCTGGGGGAGGCTTTAGGGTTTAGGGTCTGATGGTCAATGGCGCCGGGGTTAGAGGTATTGCGAGCTGGTGGATGGGGGCAAGTGGTGCTGGTACAGTGTGCAGTGGGGTGGTCCGGGCGAGTGCGTGCATGGGATGACGTGTGGGGCAGTGGATGGTCAATAGTTTCCTACAATTTTGAATAGCTCAGACGATAAGTTTGAACCGTTTCAGCTTGAGATGGCCAAGTGCAAGCCGGCTCTTATGGAGTTGCTATGAAACATGCAAGCACCTTACAACTGCGGATCTATGCAGCGCTCGGATACAGTACAGCAGTGGCCACCGGTGCATTCGTTCACTACAACATGCATGCATAGGGACTTGCTCGAGTGCAAGATGCATGCATATCATTACCGCTGCTACGGCTCGCTGTGCGCTCAGCGCTCACCTTTGAACCTCTGGTTCTGCTTTCAACTTGACGGCTAACTTTTTCACAGCAGCAAGGACGTCCTGCGCGGGAAGTTTGAAGATAGGGTCATGGAACATGATTTCACGGTAAGCCATGCTGTCGTCCAGAACAAGGGCGACATACCTCCGCGGTTTTGATTTTCTTTTTGGCTTTCAGGGCGATCTCTTCCGCCTCATCTAACCGCTTCCGCCCGGCAGCCTTCGACATCTTGCAATATTATTGTCAAGCCTTGCCATGCACTACCGGGGTCCCGTAAGCACACCCAGATGGCTGTTCAGTTGTTCCACAGACACCCACCAACCTCTAAAGTTAGATTTCTCGGCTCAATTTGGGAAAGTGTGCATTGCCACCCTAGTGGTGCGCGAAAGGTCCAATGCATGCACTAGACTTCCAATCACCCATGCAGCACGCAGGGCCACGGCTCAACCCAATCGCATAGCTGGACGGCTTAAGCACATAGAAGGAGAGATAGATTTGCGAATTGTTGCAACTTCTGGGCACCGGCTGACTCCGTTCGCCATATAACAACCCAGCAAACTTTGGGCCTGGAGTCCAGCTGGGGACCCCACCCTAAACCCTATCCTGAACCCTAATAACTCAGCTCAGACAGACAGTAGAGCGTTCCTTTCCCAACATCGCGGCAAATTCTCGGGGTTCCAGCGCCCTGCACTGGTCATTGTGCAGACTGGTCATTGTGAAAATTTAGGCAGGAGAAAGTAGTTGCTAGGACCTGGATGTCAATGACATCCGACGTAAAGCACCACATCCATTACCCAACGGGTGAATATTTTGCAACAACACAAGACCGTGATGACCCACTTCAAAGAAAAGCACAAATCACCCATTCATTGATACCATAATTGAGAAGTCACAATCTCCATAATTGTATAACCCCGCCACTCGCACCAACAGGTCCAAGCCGTAGCCATGGTGGACCACGCTGCTCAAGGCACTCTAGACATACGTGTACCCCAGTGAATGGAAGCAATGGAGCCTGGATGATAGACCTGAGCTAGTCGCACGCAATCAGACAATGCATGCATGGCTCAAGTGATCCACCTGACCAACCCATCCCCACCCATCCTCGCCCAATCCCCGCCCAAACCCCGCCATGACCCGCCGTTCACTTGAACACGTCTGCCAGTGGGTTCTTGGGCATTGGGTTCTCTGCCTTGTGATTCTTGTGCCGCACCCGCGCCTGCACCTTGTGAGCGTACTTGCCACCCGCCTTCTTCTTCAGCATAGCCCGCACCTGCAGAGGGGGGACCGAGTTGATGAGTGCCTAAATTATACTTCGGGATCACACCACATACAAATAAACAGACATACATATGCATGCGTGCAACGGGTGATGTCACCGGGGAGGGATCCACCAATTGGGGGGGGTGAGTGCATTGCGCTGAGCGCTCAATGTGATGGCGATGCATGTCACATTCAAGGTCGAGGGCATTTGATAAGTACTTTCAATGGCATTACCGGCAGCAGCTGAGCACCATACAATGCTTGCATCTCAGCATTTCCACCACCACATTTTGGTTTACCACTCGCAAAAGTGTGTTTGCAATGGTAGCACATGGTTAAACAGTGCGCAATACAGAGGGGATGCAACATGCCCAAGGGGTGCGTACCGTGTTGGGTGAGACGTAGGACGGGTTCTCGTAGATGACTGGCCCCCCAAAACTGCCAGCAAACATCTTGATGGGGTTGAGGCAGCAGCGAGGGCCAACCTGCAGCCGCCACATGACACACGATCCGATTAAACGTTTTATATTGAATATTTAAATATAAGGGATAAAGTTTTACTTCTCTGACCAACCAGCACTCATGGCTAGACAATACATACCACAGGCCATATACAACGTCTTCACACCTGGGTCATATAACACTGTCCTAACCCCCTTCCCTCCACCCCACCCCACCCATTCCTATAACCCCCTCCACCAGACGGGATTGCAAACCACTCATCAAAACCATGCGCCCACCACCCGCCTCCCACCCACCCACCTCCACCAGCGACGCGCTGTCCGCGCGCGCCTTCTTCTTGTCCAGTGGCGCTAGCAGCTGGTAGTTGCGCATCCACACGCGGCCGTCGGCCAGCGCAAACACCACCACGTGGTCGAAGAAGGGCTTGCTCTTGTGGTGGCCCTTGGGGGTCACAAAGAACTGCAGCAGGAGGGGGGGTTGATTGATGAAAAGGATAGGGGAGCATGCTCATGCAGAGCACGTTCTTTCCATACGCGGGGGTCACAAAAAACAGGAGGGAGGGTGTGAATGGTAAAAGGATAGGGGAGCAGTATGCTTTTTCCATTACTGTGATTGGGTTCTGCTGTGGGTGTTGATTGATCTTGTGGATGCGCCTGGGCGTAACAAGAACATGTGCAGGGGAATGGACGCAACCCACGTAGATGTAGATGGTAGGTGAAATAAATGGTAAATGGATAAAGGGAAAAGAGTAAGTGTCATATTAATGTGCAGGGGGATGAGCGGCTTCACATGCATGCGTACCAGGGTGGCAGTACACGCCAGGAACTTCCCATAGGAGTTTGTGCGTGCACGCAGTTGTCCAGGCAAGGGGATTGGGGTATCAGAATCTGGGATGGATGCAAAAACTTGTATCCCAGGACACTGTGCTTGATGTAGGTCTGAGGCCCACCCCAAATCCGTCCATGCGATTAAATTGGACACTAATGATTGCAAATGTTTATGTGGTTGATTCCTGCCACGGCGATGCAGCATGCGTTCCATTGTTCAGGGTTTATAGTTACCCACCTGTGTCAGCATCTCCTTGAGCAGCTGCAAGTGGGGCTCGCCGTCAAAACCCTGCAAGCAAAGGTGAGGGTTTCAGGGATTAGGACTTCGGGTTTGCATCTTAAATGTCTCAACCAAAGCATGTCAACACCCTCTGCACACACCAGACATCCCTGGCCAAATCCCGCCCCAGCACACACTTACGTGCACCATGATGCAGGCCATGCCGTAACCGAAGTACATGCAATCCTCTAAGACACACCCTGCCCATCTGAGTCAGGCCCAACCACCTCGCATGCATCGACACGATCATACCATCCCTAACTCAGCCCTCACCGAGTTCCCCATTAAAGCGCCACCGCACCCCGCCCACCTGCCCACTTCATCAATGATTGTCCCCCGCAACATCAATAATTGTCCACCACCACCTCTTCCCAGATAAAATTACCCGTGCCACCCCCCACCCCACACACACACCACTCCTCCTCTCCCGCCTTACCGCATCAAACACCAGCACCGGCCGTGAGCCCTTGAGGTGGTTGCCACTCAGCTTGAGCTCGGCCATGGTGTGGACTGCACCACATACCAGGGGGGTCAACGGGGGTACTCATGCAAAACACAAGATTCATCATCATCATTATAATTACTTGTGATCACAAGATACCATAGTAATAACAGACTCGGATGCATCCAGTGGACGTAACAGTGCAGCATATGCATGTACACGCAAGCATGTAAACCTGAGTTAGCCAGTCCCCCATAGCTGGAACATAGCGTGGGCTGGCTTCATCCCAACGAGGGATGGACTACTACCCTAAGTAAGGTCTTGCTGCGCCATGGGCCTACACCCATGGCACCTTGCGCAGTGTGCGCCCATGGCTGTGGCGCCCCATGGGCAACAGTGCAGTAGTGCAGCAGCAAGACACGTACTGTTTGCCACGTGGAACTTTGCCGAGGGGCCATTTGGCGTCTTTGCCAGCCACATGTACAGGTCCTTCTTCTTGCGCGCCTCAAAGAAGATGACGGAGGAGCAGCCCTGCAGGGTGGGTGGGGGTGGTGGTGAGCGGGTGGTGGTGGTGGCGGCGAGTGGGGTGATCTGACACCGCCCAGTGCCATACTCAGTGCCATGGATGTGCAGGGTATGGGAAGGATTTTATCTCCGCCAGGAGAGTTTCTTGATGAAAAGCGCGTGTGACAGTTGGGACAATCACAGCCGTGGCCTTCACATCGTACAGGGGTAGGTAGGGTCTTCCAAGCAACTGGGCTAGGGTTACTATTAGGGTTTCCCCCACCTTCATGTCCGCCACCTCGTTGATGATGCCCCTGTCCGACTTGGTGTCCAATTTCGAATCCTTCTTGCAGTGGGGAAGCAGCTGGATGAGGTCGAGCATGAGGTGCCGGAACCTGCGGGGAGGTGAGGGACAAGTGTATCTAGGGGGCAGTAAACCTTTAACGGGTACGACGCGCTTGTGAGCAAGCAAAATAGATACAATCTCTGTCTAGATTATACAAGAAGGGTGCGCCCAATAGGCGATGCAAACTTTTGGCAAGGCTTGAGAAGAGCGTGGCTACGCATGTGTATCTTACTAGGTTGATTTGCCACATGCATGCATATGGCACAACCCGAACACTCACCTAAAAGTAATTCCTCTCGAGCACAGTATGAGGGGCTTTTCCTTGTTCTTGAACCGTGGCTCTCCGTTCGTTTTCTGCTGCTTCTGTTCCGGCTGTGCAGCCTCCAGCCGCTCCGCCTTTCGTTTGCCCATGGTGGCTGGCGGCTTATGTCGACAAACGCGTTCACTTGCGTTCAGGTGGTTGAGGTGACAAAGTACAATAGGGCGGAAAAGATAGACGGGTAGCACGTTGTCACAGGGCAGGCTTGTTGCCAGTGGACGAGGAGACGAGCGCTGAGAGGAGATAGATGGGGAGAGACAGACGACAATGCATGCTTGCACTTGAGAGACTGGATTCCACAGTGACGGGCAGGGGTGTTTAGGACAACAGCATGCAACGCGCGCAAACGTTTAGACTGAGGAGTTATTGTTGCTTTGTTGTTAAACACACATGTCCTGGACCCTTGAATGGAACGAAGGGCCGCAGCCAAGGCCTAGGCCCGCGCCTCGAGTTTCGCGGGCGGGGTCCCTGGAGTTCACACTTTTACAAATACTAACTGTTCGTTGCTGTGCCACGATCCTTATGCCCCTGGAGTTGATGGAGTTTCTCCTTGGCGTAAAAAGGAGTGTTTTGTGTTTCCATTAGGGCAGACTTGACGACCGCTGACTGTCGCGACACATCGCATCACATCAGCGCTCTAATAAGCCCAGAGAGTGTTTTGCCCTTCAACCGCCTCAAACTGCCACTTGCGTTTGCTGAACCTCTTTGTTTTGGGATCATTGTGCCACTGAGGCACTGCATCGATACGTGTGTACAGCTCTATAGGGCATCCCCACCCGATTGGGTTCTGGAGGGTCGGGGGCAGTTTGGAAGGCGAGGGCGCTGTTGGGGTATAAACCAACTGGTGCACGCCAGGATACTATATATCGTTAAGGACGATGGAACTCGATGTTGACGCAATTAAAGGGGAGCTGGACCAGCTGAGCAAGGAGAGATATGAGGTCAGTGGGCATGCATGCATGCTGCTGATGCAAGTGGTTCCTTCCAACAAGCTCAAACAACGCTCAAACAACAATGACCACCACAGTCGGGTTGATCCTGGCTTTGCCGGTCAGTCCTGCTTGACATAACTGCCTGTTCATGCCTGGCAGTTTCACCAGGCAGATTCACCATCCCAGGCATATTCTGCAACATACAGAGTGTTGGCAGACCTGCTGAACCCGCACTGTGTGAGAGCAGGTCAATGAGCGCATCCGAATGCTGTCCGGGCGGGGCCGGGGGCGGGGCAGGGGGGACATGGTGTTTGGCGGCAGGGGCAGGGGGGGGCCACCACCCTTCAGAGGGGAGGGGCCCTACCGAGAGGGACCCCATGGGGGGGAGGGTCCTTACAGGGAGGGTCCATCTAGGGAGGGTCCCAACAGGGGGGAGGGGCCCTATCGACCAGACGGACCCTACCGCGGTGACGCGCCCTACCGCCCCCGCTACCCTGGGGCGCCTGGAGACTTCCATGGAATGGTATGCACTTTGCACCTCCATGGTGGGCATACACGTGCAGGCTATACAGCTTCTCGCAACGAGTTGGACAACGTGTGCATATTGCTGTACTGTTGCCTTGGACCACAGTATTGTCCTGTTCCTGGGCCTGCACCCGCTACTGGAACCCCCCGCAACCCTACCTGTGCACTGACACACACATGCTGCGCGGCACTGCACTGGCACTAACTTTGTGTGCTGCATCACACTGCCCTCACTTGGCGTGCTGCACTGTTCCACAGCTTACATTGTGTGGTGCACCTCATGGCGCTCACATGCCGTTTTGCCCACAGAGTGGCTACCCGGCCCTTCCTCCCGAGCCCGTGCGCTTGAAGCTTTCCTCCGCTGTGGTGGTGGATGGAGAGACGCGCACGCTTGCACAGCCGGTACGCCACACTGCATGCACCACTGCTTGGGCCAGCACACCCTACCTGCCTGCCTCCACCTGCCCACTTAGGGGAGCCTTGCCTGGCATCGCAGCGCCACAAAAATCTAAGTGGGTTTCCAGGGTTCTGATACTATTTGAGGCAACAGTGCAATTTGTTTAGGGTTTAGGGTCCACACTGATGGCTCCTGTCAGGTTGCTGGCCTCACACACAGGCCCTTGTGCCCCAATACCCCTGTCACATTGCCATGTCTCCCCTTGTCACCCCATATGCACCCCCCCCGCCTCACCCCATAGCCACGCCTCCCTTTCACTCCCCTGCTGCAATGCCACACCTCCCCTTCCACCCCATTGCCATGCACCTGCAGGCCCCAGAGCCCCTGGTTGGCATGAAGCGCCCCGCCCCTGGTGAGCTGGCCACCGAGGCCGACCCCGACGCCAAGCGCCGCAACCGCCGCATGTTTGGGAGCCTGCTGGGCACACTGGCCAGGTTCAAGGAGGAGGATGCACAGGTGAGGGTGGGGTGTGTGTGGGAGGGGGAGGGGGGGGAAACAAAGCAGGGTGGTGGGGCGGGGATGGGGCAATGGCCAGGTGCAGCATGGCGCCATGGCTGAACGCCCTGGCCGTAGCAATGGCGGACAACAGTTTCGGGCATGCAGCGGGATGCATGTATGCCGCGCATGGTGCGCATCGACTGTGTGTAGATGGCGGCACAGCCACCGCTCAAGAATCAGTGCGTCACCGGCTGGCTGAAGACTTGGCAACCTCTGGGCCACACATCCATCTTGCCTCTGTCTCCCCCTTGTGCCCAACCTTCATGTGTCACCATCTTGGTGCCCATGCTTGTGACCTCGCCCGCATGCTCCCCCTGCAGTTCCGCGGCAGCCAGGTCTCCCAGCGGCGCCAGGAGCTGCTTGCAAAGGCGGAGCAGCGCGCGGCGGAGGCCACCCGCCAGGCCAGGCAGGAAGTGCGCGCGGACATGCAGGCCAAGAGGTGGGGAACACACAGGGGCGGCACCCATGGGGGCGGCGTGTTTGGGCCTGCATGCTGCATTTGCATGTGCACGCTAGGTCATGTGGGTGCTGCATGTGATGGCTCAGGAGCAGCGGAGCTTGCCGTGTGCATGGCGCCTGCTCCCACCTATCCGTGTGCCATGTTCCATCCTGTGTGTGGCAGCCTGGCCAACAGTCGGAGCTATACTGCATGTAGGACATACACTTTGTGGGTCACCCACTGCAAAAGCGCACTGGGCATACCACTGCCGAGTGCAACACATGTGGGTGGCTATGGCACTGCTGCCCTTGTAAATGGTGCATTCAATCTTGCACCATGGATGATCAAACAGGCGCCAGCCACCACCCCCCCCCTTATAGTTCACCCCCTGGGTTGGCGGGGTGGCTATGGCGCTGCCGCCCTTGTGAGTTTTCACCCTTCCATTTCCCCCTAGGCTGGCTGAGATCACCCGCAAGCGCGAGATCAACCTGCGCGCCGACATCAAGGTCATTGAGCTGGTGTACGCACAGAAGGCGGCGCACCACACGCACAACTGCGCCTTCTTCCTGCGCACCGCCACCTCGCCCGCCGTGTTCTGGCTGCCCAACAAGCCCAACCCAATCACGCAGGCGCTGTTTGAGCGCCAGCAGCAGGGGCTGGAGGAGTGGAAGGTGGGGACTGGGAGGGGGGCTGGGAGAGGGTGGGGGAGGGCTTGCATGTGTTGGATGCAAGGTGTGACATGCCCTGCAGGTGCACACCCTGACCCATTTTCTCCCAAAACGTTTTCAAAATGAGAACAGTGTATATTCCAGTGCGGATGTACCCTTCTGTGGCTTGTCGTCCACTTGAATTTTTTTCACCACACAAGTGCCTTGCGGTGGATGTATGTGCCTGTGGACTGGGTGGGTACGTGTGTGTGGTGCTGAGCGGCTGTGCGTCGGCTCGCAGACGGAGCAGTTGCAGCAGATGGAGCGGGAAAAGGGCGCAGTGGAGGAGCGCATGCAGCGGCTGCTGTCAAATGGGCGTGCTGAGGCGGAGCAGGGGAATGGTGGCACGCATGAAGACGGGGAGGAGGAGCAGGGTGCTGCTATGGAGGATGGTACGGATTTCATCATCACTCTGGTATGCTTTGCTCATCGCATGCTTTGCAGCACTGTACCGCATCCCCAACAATTGTTGGTACTCGCACGTCAGCTGTGCACATGGTGGAGTCGTCCAACCGCCTGTGGCATGTGCAGGTGATGAGGGGCATGCTGGCGAGGAGAAGGAGCAAGGGGAGGTTGCAGCAGGTGCTGACCAGGAGCCCACCAGCGCTGTAGACAACGATGAGCGCTACAAGCCAGAGCAGGATCAAACACAGGAAATGGAGCACGATGAAGCGTACGTGCACACACACTCCTTGCAAGCAACAGTGCTTATCTGGTGTTAGGCTGCATGTCCATGAACCCCGCATGGCACACTCCCTGTCTTTCTGATGCGACAACCTCAAGTGCAACCCTGTGGTAGTCTGCTGTGCCACATGCGTTGTGGACCGTTGCTTGTGGCCTGAGGGTAAAGTTGGGTTTGAAAGTTGATTTTAAAAATGTTTTGTGCTGTGCAGTGTGCAGGCTGTGAGTGACGAGGAGGAAGAGGCGCCTCGTGTGCCACTGGGCAGAGACGAGGAGGCGGTCACCCTGGATGACATGATGGCCTAGGGGCCTGTGCCGCATGCTATGTACGTGTTGCGGCGCTGTGGGGTTTCTGTTGGCAACATGTACTGCTGCTAGGCATGAAGGGTGCCTGATTTCTCCAGAACATTCCATGACCTGCCCTTGTCGCGTGTTTTACAAACTTTGAGCAGAAACAACAAGGTTAAATCAGACACACCAGAAGACTGTGCAACGTGATGTATGACAGTAGGGTGTGTGGTGTTTCCATTGGCAACCGTGGAGCCGAATTGAAAGACAAAGTAAAGGCAAGCAGTCCTCTTGTCATCTGATGCGAACGTGTTTGCAAGGGAACAGGAAAGTCTCACCAATAAAGTTTGTTGCACCAATAAACCAGAGCAGTAACAGTCGTGGCAAAGCACCAAGGCCACCCTGTAGTATGCATACTCACTAGGGAACTTCAAAGGTCCACAGCTAGAGGACTGCACAGCCAAATAGAAAATTCAAACTTTGAAAAAAAACACCAAGCACACCTAGAACAAGCCGACAGTGACCTGGGGATAGGTCATCCTGGTTATGCTGGTGATGTACTGCTTGTGGTCCTTGTTGCTTTGCTGGTGCTGGCACAGCGCGTTCTTCTTGCCCCCCCTGTACCCTTCTGTGAAGCGGTTGTGCGCCCCATTCTGGATGCACAGCTTGCACTTGACCACACCATGGTTCTCTGCCCTAGGGTCCCCCTCCTCCACCTCAGGCCAGTAGATGTTGCCGTCAGGCAGGCCTGCAGGCAGCTTAAACATCTCGTCTGACTCCCACTCCTTCTTGGCGTATTCAAAGTACCGCTTCTTCTTTGACCCGTTCTCCCCACTTTGCGAGGGCGTGGCGCCGGTGCCGGCAGAGTTTGTGCGGGGGCGGGGTGCAGTCCTGGGCATCACTTGGTGCTGGGCTGGTGCGTAGGTGGGGATATAGCCCTGCACGGGGGAGGCCCCTGTGGCCACCCCATTGCCTGCCAGGAGCCGTGACAGGTCCTGCTGCGCTACCAGCGACGCGATGACTGCCTGAATCTGGTGCACCTTCTCCGTGATCTTGTGCTCCAGCTCCAGGAGACCAAACCGCTTTGCGGCATGTCTGAATTTCTCCAAGTCGAAGACGGTGCCCGGCATAACGCAGTCCCCATTGCGGAGGTAGTCGAGGATGAGGTCGAAGAACGCGGGGCTGGCGTCGATGAAGATGGCCCCTTCGGCGTCCAAAGCCACCTGCCCAGTGGCCCCAACCATGGCTTGACGCACACCCACAGCCTGGTCTTGCAGGATAGTCTCCTTGCTGGTGGTGAACTGGTGGCCACCCACATTCACCTTGATGACCGCTGGCCCCGCTTCGAGGTACGTTCGAGCCACATGGGGCTCCATGACGGTGGAAAACTACTGCTGCTGCACAGGGAAACACCACGATCGAAAGGCGCTGACCAGCTGATCCGGGGGCCCACCGTCAAGCCGTGCAAGTGGAGATGTGGACCGTAACCGACCAAGAGCGTGCTGGGGGATGCGAGCGTGCGAAACGGCAGTTACCCCTGTGGCAAATGGGACTGAGATACAAGCTGATTGCAACACCCCACACACGCCACACACGCAATCTGTCTGATGCTCAACTTTTGAATCTTCGGCGGTGTTGTGCCGTTTGTTGCGGTGGTCTGGCCGCTTTTGCTGCTTGCGTTGTAGGCGGCTGTGTGGCAACGCAAACGGCTTTGATACGGCCCCGCCACCCTTTTTTGCAAGGGGGATAGTGACCAGAAGCGGGGGTGTCATGTGCCAGGTGGCGTGCTCACAACGAAGGCTATCCCCATGGTACAGTAGACGTTTGCATGCACGCTGTTCCTTCTGTTATAGTGCAGGGTCCACCTTGAGAGCACCAAAGATCGTGGCATGCTACCAGTTTTGAAGTTTGTGCCGATTGTGGAAGCCAACCCTGTTGTCGCGGTGGTGTCACATTGAAGCGGAGTTGGGTTGGAGTTCACTACGGTTTGCTCCAACAGTGGACTAACCTTTCGGTTGGCAAGTTGCCACTGCTATCTACAGGTAAACATGCCACCAGCCTATTCATGGGTACCAACTGGCGTGCATACCCAGGCTGAATGGCCCCATGCATGCGTAACCTCTTCCCCACGCATGCATGCATGGTTTGGACGCCTTTGGAAAGCACTTCCACAGTAGCATCGGCTAGAAAGGGCAGCTGCTTGGCAAACTGAGCTGAGAACGCTGTTGTGCATGCAGGGCGAAATTGAGCATGGCTGCCCAGCCCACCTCCCTTGGGTGTTCAGCCCTGCACACCCATTGCAGCTCCACCTGCGCCCGCACAAGGCTCCTGCGTGGCTCCAGCTTGCTGAACCCGCAGCGGCCAGCAGGCAGCCTCAGACCCAGGCATCAGGCCGCCAGCGCACCCGCAGCTTGTAGAGGAGGCTTGCGGGTGGTGTGCTCTGCAGGCGCAGGCGCTGCGACGCCACCTGCTGATGATACACCTCCTCTAGGTGGGCTCACAGTTCGCTGATTAAAGCTACACAAGCATTTTTGGAAACGTTTCATATTGCAAGTCACTGCCACCTCCCTGCCCGTCTTACCCCCTGCACCGTGAGCAGCATGGTATTGTGTGCCTGAACCATGTAGCACCGCGCACCCGCAGTGCAAGAGAGCAGCGCGCCCTCCTCGCCAATCAAAAGGGCCCTGGGTGGCGTCAAGAGGTTTTTCATTGGGGGCAAAATGGACAAGGAGCGGCTGGCTGCGCTGGGCATGGGCGCGTTTGCCTCCTATGGCGTCATCAGCAATGTCACATATGGCATGTGCCTCACGATTGCCTGGGTGGGGTTTGTGAAGAAGACAGGTAGGCGGGCAGGGTGTTGCCTGTGCCAGCAAGGGTAATAAGATTAAATAATAATAGGACTATTTATTATCGTATGTCCTATTTTTATCTTGTTACCCGTGGTGCCAATGGCACATTTGTTGGCTGAATGTGGCCTCTGAAATGTGCACCCTGATCTTTGCCACCTGCCGCTTGTGCAACCTCACGCATCTGAGTTCCCCAGGCTGCGGGGTTGAAGCTTGCTGTGCAAATTGCATGCAGGGGTTTCACCCCTTGCACCAGGCCAGTGGAAGGGTTTCCTGGCCTTCTACGCCGGGCTATGGACGATGCAGAACATCGTACGGCCTCTGAGGTTCAGCCTTGCACTCGCCCTCGCTCCATTTTTTGACAGGTAGATATTGAACATTACTTGGAATTCTAATCACAGTTTCCCACTGGATTTCACGCTTGCAAATTTAAAAATGCAGCAATTCACTGACGTGCTTGTGTGCTGGCAGAATGATTGGAGGCATCTCTAGGCGGACAGGGCTGTCCAGGCAGGTCGCTTTTGGGGTACTGCTGGGCTGCATCGCTGTGGGAACCATGGCATTTTTTGCGTCCCTCCTCTTCCTGGTGGGCGGCTTCTCAGCGCCCATGACGGTAGCGTGACCGAGACCCTGGACGTGTGCGTGCCCAGCAGTGGCTTCAGCTTTGGTGCTTGTCAGCCATCCCTATGAGCAACCATAGAACACACGGTGCACATGGTTGCTTGGTGTTGTTGTGGCCTACGTCCATAAGCTACCGCATTCCATAAGTGTGACATCATTCCATTTTACCAACATATACACTTGCGTTTTGGCTAGCATTGTTCACTGTCATGGCAAATATGCAAATGGCGCCTCAAATGTGTAGCCAATTGTATGTGTTCACGTAGTAATGCAACGTGGCCCAGCCAGAATGTGTATAAATGCTCTTCCGGGCAGACTTCATCTGTTCTCAAAGAACTGTTTTGAGAGATACTCTTTGTATGAATCAATTGCTGTTGTTCCAATTATTGTTTCGCGGCGGTCTGTTCTTTGGCCCAGGAGTAGTTTCCCACATGTGGCCCACTAAACAGTTGGATTGACTTCGCTTTATAGCAATCAAGGTTTAGGCTGCATCAGTGTCACTGCAGGACAACTATAAGTATGAGTATTTGGTAATGGTGCATTCACGTGTGTGTGTTCCTGGCTAGTCTTATGTGGGCGGTACCTTTCTTTGTTTCTTCTAGACTAAGCCTAAGGCTTAATTCATGCATGCAGAGCTGGGCATGACTTGGGGCCCCCTAAATTCTCTGCGATGTTCGCTGCAGCGTCATGACCTGGGTTACCAAGGGTCCACATGCTTCATTATATTTTGTTGCCGACCGGCTGTTTAAACAATTGAACACACTGTAAACACTCACTCTAGCTGCTGCTAGTAGCAGCTCTCAGCAATTATACTAAGCAGTCATATTTGACATTTGTTACCCTCTTACAGTAAGGGGACCTCGAGGTTTCATTGGCAAAGGGTTTAAAAGCTGTAAAGCAGCCATGGCGGCCTGCTCCGGATTGCTCAACTTGACCTTTACGCAGGGCCTGCAGCATGCCATGGCTGGTGAATGAATGGCATGGAGCAGGTTGCAGCATGCGCGCCTCTGTCCGACAGTGGCTTTGAAAGTGGCTGCCGCAAATATGGCCTATCATAGGTGACCTGCCGTGTACATGTATATATCTGAAACGCACATGTTGCAACTGCAGTCTGCAACTGAGAACAGCGTGGTGGCCAGGCAACTGTCACATTGTCAGCGCAAATTTGGCTTAAGGCTAAGGCTCAGCTGGGTACTGTACCCAGCCGTCAAGTGTAATACATGTAAAAGGCTTAGCCTCTATATATCACATGTGTATACATAATTTGCTAGCAAGCCCCTAGTCAGCCATGATATTATACATGTGTTCACATCTGTCACCACGAATTAATAATTGGAAGTGGCCAATTGCTGTTGAAGAACAAGTTGCTGCCAGGTGGTTCGAGATGATCTGCGTCGCGTGCGTGGCATGCTGGAGCCGCTGCAAAGAATGCCTCATGTGACACTAATAGTTTTGGCCCTCAATCATGGTCTGCTGTGTCACACTCTTGCAGCCCCATGCCTCCTATCCAACCATACTGACTGCGCAGTCAGCATGCGCTCCACCGTGGCTGGACTACAGTGTAACAGTAAGTACACCAAACAGGCGGACTGTATGCACTGTGTCCAAGGGGCACTGCTAGGCTACATTGCGTTCTCCTTTTGTGCCAGTGCACCCGACAACCAGTCCAGGCCTTCATACAGCCCCTCGCCAGTAATGCCACAACAGCTTTGCACGTACCTGCAAACAAAGACTGGCATTCACCCGCCAGTGCCTGCATTCTTATTGCGCAAGCCATGCATTGGATTGAAACAGATTAATGCAACAAATCGATGCAACGAACAGATGATGCAGCGAAATTTGTTACACAGCAATAACGATGGTGCGCAGTGTGGAACATGTTGGGTTGGCAGGTCAAAGTGCAACTCAAATTGCTGCGCAGGTTTATATTGTAAATCATTACCAGTGGCGTGCGCGAAGTGTATGCAGCCCCAAACGCTCAGTCAGCTCTGAGACACTCAGGGCCCCAGGCACATCCTGCTTGTTGGCAAACACCAGCAGCGTCGCGCCACGTAGGTCTTCCTGCAAGTTGGCTGCTGTTCAATGAGGAGCGCACATGCTTTCACACCACCTGGGTGTCGGGGTGTGTCAATTTTTCTTGGTGGAATGATCAACTGGACAACTTGGTGGAATGATCAAATGGACAACTTGGTGGAATGAGTAAATAAATAAAAAACACAGTGGCAATTCCCCATGCACAGCTTTGCCATGATAACTCCCCGCCTGATTTTACACACAGTTACAATACCATGTGTGGCACGGGCGGCCCCATTTATGACATATATGCGCAAGGCTTGCTTAGCATCGCATCCGCATGCCATGCACCCCTGGTTTTCAAGTCCCTGACAGGTGCATTACATACTTCCGCCAGCAAGGCCACCGTCAGTAAGGGCCCTTGATGCACAAAGTATCAGGCTTATTCACATGCGGAGTGGCTACAATGGTACTACCAGTTTGAAACTGCCAGGCAGCCGTGTTTGACCGATTTTCAGCTGGCACAAACGCGTACCTCAGCCAGCATTCTCTGCAGTTCATCCCTGGCCTCGTTGATGCGTTCCCTGTCAGCACTGTCAACAACAAAGATGATTCCTTGGCTTCCAACAAAGTAGTGCCTCCACAGTGGGCGAATCTGCAGGGCAAGGGGTGGCGGGTGGATGGCTAGGCATGGCGCGCGGCATGGAGCAACTCTGATGCCAGGAACACCTGCAGCCTACATCACAGGAAAAAATATGCCTGGCAATTTGCTCATGCTGCAGCGAACTAGTTGCTGTTGGACCTTCCAAAACAAGTGTTTGTTGAAAACCGTTTTGTTAGGAGGCTGCAGACAGTCAATTCCAGTGGAAAATACTTTCCATTCACCCTGTTCACACCTTGTCTTGGCCACCAACGTCCCACACCGTGAAGTTTATGTTTTTGTACTCCACCGTCTCAACGTTGAAGCCTGCAGCACAGTCACACGACGTAGGCATAATGCATGCATAATGCGGGAAAATCCTTGGACAGAGAGATTTGCATGCCCTGCTCGGAACAAGGCACGCCTGCAGCACACCTATTGTGGGTATTGTTGTCACCACTTCTCCAAGCTTCAGTTTGTAGAGTATCGTGGTCTTACCAGCCGCGTCAAGTCCAACCTGGTAAGGGGGGTAGGGGCAGTTCCACACGGTTTTCCCGCCCCAGCAATTGGAAAAAACCTGAAAGCTGTTCGTACCATAAGGATTCGCATCTCTCGGTGAAGACCAAACAGTTGCCAAAACAACTTCGTGAAACCCTGCCCCATGTCTGTGCTCCAGGTTTACCAATGCAGCACCCTTTACTGGCATCCACTCGGCATGCCACACGCTGTGCCTACAGGTGTTGCGTAGCCCAACTATGTCTGTGCAGCAAACAACAGCAGCGTGATATGGTATAACTCGACAAATTACATATGTATGCGAGCTCGGCAGTGAACTGTCTCCGACAGGTATTCGCTTTTGACGCCACTGCCCACGGAGTGCCATAGCCCTATCATATCAGTGAACAGATACCACTTTTGAGTCGACCGACAACTGCACCTAAATATAGACACTCAATGCAATATTCATCTTCAACAATTTCCCCTGGAGAGGATTCAAGATAGCTGATTTACGATATCCTCAGTGAGACATGGCATGTTAGCATGTGCTACCGCACGGTGACATGATGCATGCAGTGTTTACTTCATATGTTTGCAGGGATGACCCATGCGGCAGCTTGCACAGTAGCCTCCCTAGCCGTTTTCCTGCAAATAATAATGGTATTCGCCTAACGTTCACTACCTAGATGAAAGCTGGTTTCACCATAGTGGCTTGTTGCAGTGGCACCACACAGCTATTCCAGTACTGGCCACTTTATGAATCTGTCACAGCGCTGCTGTTGAATTAGGCGGTCTGGCCTGCCTGCAGTCTGATCAGTTTAAATATGCCAAAGGCTGTCAAATAAAATCTTGTAAAATCTTGTAAAGCATGGCCCAGTTGTGAGCGATGGTATCGAAGCACTTGCGCTCATACGTCCACCCATGACACCATGCCCGTTGTGACCCACTTGCCATCAGGGCTGCAGCTGGAAAGTACCAGCTGAATTCTTGTATGCGCATCACTTCAGCTCTTGAAAAGGGCAAGTCAACAGTGTGCACGAACTGTCTTGGGTTTGTTACAAATGACTCGACAATCTGATACCAAACAAACTACCGCCACTTCATACTGCCCCCCTCGTTCTTGTACTCAGGCCGTGCATGTCAGTGCATGTATTGACAAATGCGGTAAAGCCCATGCTGCTTGTCCCAAAGCTCAAAGTGCCGCCGTTAGAAGCAGCGCAATACCATAACTTGCAAAATCGCAGTACAGATGTCAGCTTTTCACATCTGCACCTGGTGGTCTACTGACTGCACTTGAATGATGTGACAGCCTCGTGCCCAACGACACTTCACGCCCACTTGCTGTAGATTCTCCGTGCCGTCCTTCAGATGGCTTAAGTGGCTTCAGCTCCATCATGTCCTGGTTCCCGTGACCCCCCGTGTGAAGGCCGCCTGCACACAAGACCACCATTAACACGCTTCATTGCCAAGACAAACCGTGGTGGTGCACAAGGGTGGATGTTATTTCTCCATGGCGTTGTCAGGGTTGTGCAGCTGGCCAAGGCAGTGAAGAATTGTACTGCAGCTTTTGCTCACCGTGAGGGAATTTGTCACAGCATTGGAAGCGTAGTCACTGAGGGCCTTCTGAGCTTCCTTACTGCACTTGGTAAAGCCCACCAAGTTGGCAGCAGACAGCACCACAGCGATGACCACCACGAGCAAGTATTCTGCAAGCAATGTATGCAGCGTCAGCTGACTGTCGATTATGCATCCAAGGTCACAATGCAATGCAATGCAATGCAAAGCTTTCGAGCATCCAGAAATGACAGCCATACAGCACATGACACGTCTATAGCCGGACCATACCTAGCTTCAGACGGAAGAACGCAAACACCCCAAGCAGTATCCACACCAATGGCTGCAAGGGCACACCAATGCTGTTGACGCAAACCAATAAACAGTTGTGGCAAGGACAGCAGGTTCCTCACTTTGCCACACACCAAGCCCAATGTACTGTTAACACCTCACCGTGATGTACAAGAACGTCCAGAATACCCAGGAGTCTTTCTTGTCTACCGTTCGTTGTCCCTGCAGTGTGATCAACGTCAGTGAGAATGGCGCAGTTAGCGGCATGCCAAGGCATGAGACCTACCCCCCCCCTCTCTGCACCATGCAGAACAGGACAACAAACCACAATCATGGGCGCCCTGGACAAAAAAACGTACCTCTTGCAACGTTTCAAACCTCCAGACACTGCCATCATCTGTTGCCTCGTTCCAGTACCTCAGGCCCACTAGGAGTCTGCCAGTGATGTTCTTCACCTGAGACAATGCAGGTGGAGTCAGTTACCTCTATTCTTCCACGACACAGTGTGCTCACGGTAAAGGATTCAAAAGGCAAGGCAAGCCAATGCAAGGCGACGGTCGAGATCTGAAGCTGGCATCCAGATCGTTCCCTGGACATGTCCATATGCATGCAACTCACCGTCCAGAAGTCCAGCATCAACAAGAGGATGATGACCACGAAGTTGGTCACGAAACTCTTGCTGACCCACTCACATAGTATGTAAGTCACCACGGACCCGCCCTGCACCAATGAACCACCACGGTTTGAAGAGCGCATTCAGCCGGTTCTGAAGTGACCTCAACAAGGAATACCCACTTACCTTGAAGAACACATGGAAAAAACAGGCTGTTGGGTGAGCATAGGTTGCGGAAACCTGGTCAGCCATCGCTACACGGCTTTCTGGCTACGATGCCCTGGCATGCATGCAAATAGGAGACGATTTCGGCATGCGATGATGCAGTTGCAAAACCCGCGCGGACGATGGTCGATCCAGCAACGGATGGGAAAGTGGACAGGCAATGACAGACTTGTTGGGATTCTGGTCTGTATGGAGACTTTCGATTCGAGGCATCCACTTAAGGGTTTATGCCTGGCAATTTTTGGCGCTTTTCTGAGAACAAAATTTGAGATATTTACGACTTATTTGCTGTGAGCAACAACTTGCCTGCCTCTTTCTGCGCCTCTGCCAAAGGCTTTGGAGAACGCTTGAAGCTGGCTCCTTGCAAACCGCTGTAAAACATTCAGCCCAATTGGCTGATGATCGTGCATGCAATTGATATTGACTCCGCACGCTTGTAGCTGGTCCATAGTCCAGTTGAAACCAGAGTTTTCAAAAATCTGTTCTCATTCATGCGCATTGTTTGAGTTCCACTAGTTTACCATGCATGGGATGTTGGCAGTGTTCCACCTGCCATATGCCTCCTATGGGAGGGGGTAACCGTCAGTGAAGAAGTCTCCAAGCACGCCCTCTGACATGGATGCTGCCGCAAAGAAACAGGCGAGCCTAGAGGCTGGCCGGCGGAAGGTATGGATCAGGCCAGTAACGACATGTGCCCCAGCCTAGCCCTGCATGCATCGGATCTGAGTGGCCCTGTGTGCACCCTTTCAGCTAGAAGAGTTCAAGAAGAAAAAGGCGCAAAAGGGGCCCAAGAAAGCTGTGCAGCAGCCCGCCAACAGCACTACAGCAACCAATGTGCAGCTCCATGCTGTGGACAGTGTGGCCCCAGAACCCAAAGCAAGTATTGACCTGGCTCCTGCCAAAGAGACACCTCACTTGGCCACAGCGGAGTCGGTTGCTTCCTCTCTACAGCCGTTGACCGCTGCTGAACCTTTGCATCCAGCCACAGCACAACCACAGGTGGAAACATCCGGCAGCCCAGCAGCACTGCCGGACAAGGAGGCAGCAAACGGGCAGGCGCACGACCCTGTCTTTGCAGAGCCTGGCATATTAGCCTCTGTGCCTGCAGAGGACGTCTTAGCAGCAGACAACTATGCCAACGCTTGGGATGATGCTGCCAATGCATGGGACGAGGCAGATGATGGTCCCAATTGTGCCACTGATGCTGTTGCCACAGCAGCACCAGTCCATCAACAGGCTGTGCCTGACTCCATTGCCAGCTCACCTGACGATCTCCCCGTCATCACCGAATCGTATGTGGCTCCACCCTCAGTCACCCACCACAACGAGCTGGTATATGAGAGCACTATTGCAGAGTCAAACGAGCTGAGGAAGCAGCTTCAGGAGGCAACAGCCGCCCTGCTTCTTGTGCAACAGCAGCTTGAGGCGGAACAGGCTGGCAGGACCTCCGCCACCTCCCAGCTTGACGCGCATGTTCAGCAGCTGACCGTCCAGAACGAGCAGCTAGCTGCCAGCAACCACCAGCTGTCTGACCAGCTAGCCCAACAGGCATCTCAGCAACAGCAACTCGCAGACGCCCACTCCCAGCTCAGCAAGGAGGTTGAAACCCTTGCAGAGGTACGCCAATTGGCTTGAACACAGGCCAATGGAATGCGAATTTCTGCGCCCGAGCACCACTCCGTGAGGGTCACCCATGCACTAGTGCCGCGATTTGCATCGATTTGTTGTGTACATATGCACGAGGTCCTACCAGGTGTGCCCCTCATGTATTCCTTTGTCATGCTGTAGGAGAAATCGCAGCTGCGGCAGCAGCTGGACCTGACGAGCACTGAGCAAGCTGATCTCCAGCAGCAATTGGCCTCCTGGGTGGCTGAGTTAGACGCAGCCAAGCGCCAGGCCCACAGCGCACATGTGCAGCTTGCATCAGCCGAGGAGCAGCTGCAGGCCACTGTGGCGGAATGGCGAGGCAAAGCGGAGGCCCTGGAGAGCGAGGTGGCGGACAAAGACACCAGGTACTGCTGCATGGGGGGTGCATGCCATGCTGCACAGCCGTTGCATGGGTCTGCAAGGCCACCACCATGAGGCAGTGCCATGCAGCCATGTGACACAGCCTTGCAGCATAGTTGTGCAGCTGGCCATCACCATGAGGCATTGCCACCCACAGGATGGATGGATAGCCTTGCACACAGCATGGCGCTCCATCGCATTTGGGCAGAGCAATGCTGGTCCCATGGATGGCCAGCATGCTGTTCCTGACAGCCATGGCTCCCATGTATGATACATGGTCATAGATCATGTATAGACCACTTCCCATTTGGCTTGCAGGATGGAGGCATTCACCTACCAGCTGCAGATGGCGCAGGCAGAGAAGGAGCAGCTGCAGACCGAGCTGGCAGGCCTGCAGGAGCAGCTGGCAGAGGGGCAGCGCAGCGCCCCGGAGCAGCAAGCGCATGTGCAGCAGCTGCAGGCGCATGTCGTCAGCCTGGAGTCGGACCTCGAGGCAGCCCGCTCCGTGCAGCAGCAGTCAGGGCAGCAGCTGGCGGAGGCCAATCAGCTCACGCAGCAGCTACAGGTGGAGCTGGAACAGGCCAGTGCCCAGGTGCCCGCCCTGGAGCAAGAGGCCGAGGAGCTTCAGGCACAGGTGGACCAGTTGCAGTTCGAGCTCAACGCCGCCACCACCGCCATCCACTCCGCCGTCTCTCAGTTCAGCGAGACAGCCAGTACCCTGGAGGCCGACATCCAGCTCCTGCGGGGGAATGTGGTCAGCCTGGAGGGTCAGCTGCTTGAGGCGCGCGCGGTGATTCTTGAGGACACCATCGGCCTGCAGCAGCGCAAGCGCGAGCTTGTGGAGCTGACGGCGGAGATGACGGCCACGCTGCAGGAGTTTGGGAGCGTGGACGCCGACAACACCGCGCTCAAGCTGAAGCTGTCGCAGGTGGAGGTGGAGCTGGCGCAGGCACAAGAGGAGCTGGCGCAGGCAAGTGCAGCACATCCCTTAAACACGGGCTCATGCGGAAGCTGTCGCAGGCGCAGGAAGCGCTGGTGCATGCAAGTGCAGCATTATCGAGGAGTTCATATTTGAGATACAATTTTCCACATGTGATTTATTTTTTTAAATAATCATCGCAACTTATTTTATTTCACACCAGGAATAATCTGATTTTCAAACAGGTATATAAGCAGCTAGGGCAGCACGATAAACACCAACAGTTGGGGAATTGCCCGGAGCAGTGCACAGTGTAAATGCTGACGGTCCATGCATGCTTGTGATCTCAATGACAATGTATCACATTGCAAAAATGCCGCATCCTACCCGTATGAGCAGTGTTAGGGTGTGGCAATCCTTAGACTAATGGCGTATTTGCATGTAGTGCGCTTTATTGTCCTGATACATGGCGCCTGCATGTTGACAGCTGGCTGAACCCGCTGCTTGTATGTTGCAGGCAAAGTCAACTGAACCCCAGACTGGCGCTGAGCTGGAGCATGTGCGCGGTGAGCTGCAGGCGGCGCAGGAGGCTGTGGCGGTCGCCGCTGAGGAGAACAAGGAGCTGCTGCAGCAGGTGAGCGCGCATGAAGGTGGTTGTGCAAGACCGAAAACTTGGTTGGTGCCATGACGCACATGCACCAGGCTTGCTGCGGCGCTTGCTGACGGCGCGTACTGTCACTAGTGTCTGGCGCAGCACCCTTGCGGTTTGTGGCACCTCATGCGTGCCCTGTGCGTGCAGATCATGGATATTGAAACTGCCAACAGCGAGCTCGACGACAGCAACACGCGCTTGGAGGCGGAGCTGGTGCGGGCCGCGGGGGAGAAGGATGTGCTGCGGGTTGAGAGGGATGGTCTACAGGTGGAGAGGGATGAGCTGCAGCAGCGGGTTGCCCAGCTGGAGGAGCAGCAGCTGGAGGTGCAAAGCCTGGGGCAGCGGCTAGAGGAGTCGCAGGTGGGTGCCTGACCCGACACCAATGGTACTGATTATATTGGCGTATGATTTTTCATTCGTGCGCTTCTAAATAATGAAGATTCCAAGTAGTGCATTGTGTGAATGTGGGGTCGGTGTCGTGCAGGCATCTGCGGCAGCATCGCAACAGGAGGCTGACCAGCTACGGGAGGCGGCCGCAGCCCATGAAGCCCAGCTTGCGCACCTGCATGCTGACGTGGACGCTGCCCAGGCCGCCGCAGCTGCCCTCCAGGAGCAGCTAGATGCCACCCAGGCCAGCCTTGGCGACAGCCAATCGGCGCAGGAGCAAGTGGCTGCTCTCCAAGCCCAGCTTGAGCAATCAGCTGTGGACAGTGCTGCTTGGCAGGAGCAGGTTGCTGCCCTGCAAGCGCAGGTTGACCAGTCTGCTGCTGATAGCGCAGCGTGGCAGGCACAGGTTGCTGGGCTCCAGGCGCAGGTGGACCAATCCGCTGCGGACATCGCTGCCTGGCAGGAGGCCTATGCTGCGCTGCAGGAGCAGCTGGAAGCTGAGCAGGCGGCTGCGGCGGGGGTGGCGGCGCAGCTTCAGGAGGCGCAGGCGGGAGCCAGCAAGGAGGCGGAGGCTGTTGCCAAGCTGAACGCTGAGCTGGAGGTGGCCAGGGGGGAGAATGCGTCCATTGCCAAGGAGCTGGAGGAGACCAGGTATCTAAATTTGGCAGGCTTTCTGTCATCTGGGTTTGGTAACCTACATTGCTGGTGCTGGGGTGACATGGGCGCCAACGTTGACATGCTGCGATGCCTGCATGGCGCATCACAGGAAAGGCATGCTCGCAAGATCCTGTCGGGCCCATGCTGCATGTGGTTAACAATTACTTTTTTGGTGCGCAGGGACTCTGTGTACGGTCAGATTGGTGAGTACAAGCAGGAGATCTACAGCCTCACTGCGCAGCTGGAGGAGCTGCAGGGCCAGGCGGCGGGGCACGAGGCGGTGCAACAGCAGGTGGAGCAGCTGCGGGCGCAGCTGGAGGCAGCCACACAGGAGCTGGCATGGTGGGTGGTCTGCGGCTGGCCAGGGGCTGAGGGGTGTTTTCAGTATGTACACTGTGGGGGTCATGGGATAGTGTTCACCCCTTGCTGGATGGCGGCTTCTTGTTTCACTCAATGTCCATCCCAGCTCAAGCTGTTGTTGTTGCTTGGCTTGTGAGTGGGGGAAATGTTTGCAGGCACCAAGGGCAGGTGGCCAGCCTTGGCGAGCAGCTGGCGGCCGCTGAGGCCGCCGCTGCGCAAGGCCAGGAGGCGGCACTGCTGCAACAGCAGCTGGCAGAGATTTCACAGGTATGGACAGCATCATCATCAGCGGCCATGCATGTGCTCTGTGAAAATAGCCTGGAGAGGGAACTGTAATGGCTATAGCGTGGACTACAGGGGTATAAAGCACCAGGTGAAAGGGCAGGGTTGCATCATGTACATGAATGGCATTGTATGCGTATTCTTGCTGATCCAGGTTGCCGCCCATGTGCAGGAGAAGGATGGGTATGTGCGGGAGCTGGAGGGGCTGATCAGCCAGACGGAGAGGCTTGTGGCAGACAACACTGCGCTGCAAGAAACAGTTGAATCCCTGAAAGCTGACCAACACCAGGCTTCCAGCGGCCTGCGGGACATGGCGAAGCAGCTGCAGGAGGCCGAATCCAGCAGGTGAGCAGCAGTGACATGATGGGGATGTGGGATTGGTACTCCAATGTGACACTGACATTGTGGGATATGCGAACCTGTAATGTACACCTAACACTGGCATTGTGGGGGCATGGGAGCCAGTCCAGCGCCTACCACTGGCATTGTGGGGCATGGGAACCAGGCCAGTCACCTACCGCTGGCATTGTGGGGCATGGGAAGCAATCAATTTAAACCTGACCCTGCCATTGGGTTGCTGCAGGGCTGCCAGCAAGCAGCACGCGCACCAATTGCAAGGTGCGCTGGCTCAGCTCCAGCAGCAGCTCCAGGATCTCAGCAGCACCTTTGAGGGCCAGGCCGCACAGCTGACCTCCGAAGTGGAGGCCCTGCGGTCCTCCCTCCACCAGTCCCAGGCCCAAGTAGCCACACTGGAGCAGCAGGCTGCAGCCAGGGCGGCTGAGCAGGAGTCATCTGCTGCTGCTGAGGTGGACCAGCTGCGCGCCGCGTTGCAGTTCTTGGAGAGCCAGGTGGCGGGCCTGCAGCAGCAGCTGGAGGCAGCCACCGCTGCCACATCTGCTGTTGACCAGCTCCAGGCGTCGCTGCAGTTTGCTGAGAGCCACGCCGCCGCGTTGGAGCAGCAGCTGGCGGCTGTGCAGGAGGAGTGCGAGGGCCTGCGGCGGGAGGTGGGGGATGCATCTGCGCGGGGGGCGGGGGCGGAGGGGGTGCAAGCGCAGCTTGAGCAGGCAGAGGCCAGCCTGGCAGCGGCGCAGACGGAGGTTGAGGGCAAGGCTGCAGAGCTGGAGAGCATGCAGGTGGGTCTCGTGGGTTGCTTTCCAGGGGCTGTAGTCCCCTGCAGCCCTTTGCTGCATGTGGTGGCCATGGTATAGATGAGGACATGTTGACATGGGCAATGATCAGTTTGTGTCGTGCGGAGGATATGAAGGAGCTGTGTCTACTATCTTGGCTCAGGTCACATGAGTCATGTGACCTGATCTGGCAACCGCCTCAATAGGGCAAGGTTTTCCACTGCCCAGCTGGGTGGGTGGTGTGTCGATCACTGCACGTACAGGATGCAGGCAATGGTGTTGTCACACGCCAGTCATGCGCATGCGGCCACACTCACAGAACCCCCATTACACCCACCCGCCTCATGCTTCAACATATTCACGTGGCGCATTCCCTTCATCGTAGGCTGCGTACGCGCAGATGGAGCAGGCATTCAATTCCTCTGCTGAGGTCGTGCAGCAGTGGCAGACTGCATACGAGCAGCTCCAGCAACAGCAGGTGGACACGGCCGCATCACTGGAGGAGCACACCGCACGTTGCCAGGAGCTGGAGGCGCAGGTGGCAGACAGGTGCGGTCGGAGAGGTTACGTGGGTGGGCGTTGCACAGCGTATCAGTATTGTGCCTGGTTGGACCTGATGATGGATTATGGCAGTCTCATCATGTCATGGCATTGCCATGCATGTGGCATGTGGATGATCTGGCGAATGTGGCGCACAGGGAGGCATTGGCAGGCCAAGTTGCAGGGCTCCAATCGCAGCTGGAGGCAGCGCAGTCTGCTGCAGCGGTCATCCCCGCCATGCCCACCGCCTCGCCCGCCACCCCCGCCACCGGGGGCGCCCCGCGCGGCTTCCAAATGGACCCCTCGGTGCGCCTGCGGGAGATGCACCAGCAGGTGGCGGATGTGGAGCTCCAGGTCACACAGCTGAGGGTGAGTGGTGCCACTGACATATGCACGCCATGGGTTGTAAGGGGAAAACCACACAACCCTGGGAATGGGTTTTGCAGAGCTTGTGTCAATGGTGTAGCACCATGGTGCGACACCATTGACAGGGCCTGATTGATGTACAGGTATATGGGCAGTGACATAAGAGTAAGCTTTGCAAGGTTGTGACTGTTGGTATCTGTATTGCAGGGCGAGAACACGGTACTGAAGCGCGACTTGGAGGCGGAGCGCAGGCGTGGTGCCGAGCTGGAGGAGCTGTACCGACAGTTCTCCATGCAGCGGCCAGCCATGCAGCGCATGGATGTGCAACAGCCTGGGGCACGGATGACCAACAAGAAGAATGAGGTGGGGAGGCACTCCGCGGCGCCATGGGCATGTTTGTGCCACACAACGTGCAAGCGTGTACCTGCATAATTAAAGCGTGGTGGCAGGGGTCTATAAGCCAGGACTCCAACGTCACTTCCTGGTTCATGTATTACCATGTATTATAATATAGTAGGTTGACACCCCTGGTGGTGTTGGTGCTCCACATTCCTTGCTGCATGCTTGCACCTGGGTGATAGCTGTGTTGTGGATGCAGGACTCGCCGTTTGATGTGGAGGCCGCGGTGCTGAGCGGTGGCGGGAGCGGGTTCCAGCCACTGGCAGGGCTGCTGCGCGGTGCCGCACTCCCCTTCCGCTTGCCCCCATGCATCAAGACTGCTCACCAGCTGGACAGGGTGTCGGTAGCGCTGGACCAACGGCCGCTGGCGCGCGCTGCACTGTTGGCCTACATGGTCATATTGCACGTGCTTGTATTTATCACGTAGCGTGCAGTCCTTGCCATTGTCAAGAGGCTGCCTCGCATGCGTACAAGGGTGGCAGACCGATCCGGACGAGGGCAGTGGTGCATGCCAAACGTACACTGCACAGCATTGGGCTAAAGTTTGATCCCATAGTTTCCCAGGCGTGTACAGCAACAGCGGTGGCAGCCGCATGCCAGTGTTTTGTTGTGTATTTGTTAGGGTTTTTTAGGGTGTGAAAGGAGCACATTTTGAAGTCGTCTTTGGCTGGGTCGTTGCCTACCATGGGTGGCTTGCTGCATGCGAGCATGAGGACTCAGTCTGCGTACCACTGTCGCAATATCCATAAACTGACTGTCCAAGTTTGTATTGAGAACTGTGGCATTTCCCACTTTGACTTGCATGCGGCAAGATTATGCAAGCCTCCCGTTTTATTTCGAGGTGTGTGTTGTAACTCAAAGTATGCTTTATATAACACCACACTTGTGGTCTGTACCGGCATTTCCTCCATATGGATATCCACAGCATGCAGCATTTGAGGCCTTCGCAGTGTGCGCTCTGCCCAACTGACAGGTTTAGACCAGGTTGCAAGAGCCCTATAGGGCAACCCTCTGCAACCCTTCGCCCTGGACCCTTGTAGGGTATTCAGGGTCAGCACTGCCACGTCGGATCAGTCAGAGCAATTCATTCGCGGCTGGGACTCGACGAGGCGAGCTGCACCGCCCAAGCTGTCAGGTGATTGTATGATATCGGTGCTTCAGCTGGCCTGTACGTTGCTGCTTTCGCATAACAAGTTGGTTATATCCGTCTTCTTCACCTCTGTGCCTTCAAACGCCAAGTTCTGTAGGTGCTCCCGCCCTTGCATCCACAGACATAAAGCCTCTCACTCCTTGTGCACGGCTTGTCGCTTTGAAGGCACAAAATGCTGTCAATGGAAGCCGTTCGTGGGCAAACTGTGGTGCCGTCCACACACAGCGCCAGCTCGTCAAGGAGGCTTTACAGCAAACCTGCGCGGCCAGCGGGCAGCAAAGTAAGGACCCACACGCATGCTGCACATTGAACGACTGTAGCAAGGCTGTGCCCTTGGCAGGGCCTATGGGATGGCGTGCAGTCCGTGGTTGTAAGAATGGGCGTTACCTAGGCAAGGTGTAGGTCAATTACCGTCCGCAAACTCTAGTGGGTACACCCCAGTGGCATGGAACCTTGAGTGCAGGACTGCATCCCTTTCGCCACGGTACACAAGGCTACCAGCCTGCAGCTATTGGTACTGGAGTGAGGTCGTAGGTTGCGTTGCGTGATCTAGGCTGTCCACACCGGTGTTTTGCCTGGTTTAAGGCTTTGTACTTAATGCAACTGTCGGATAAGGAGCAATGCCGCATTACATTTGGCTCGGAGCTAGCCAAATTTACAGAGTAGCGGGGTGGACACCCCGCCTGCTATTTATAAACCCACGTTATCTCAGTGATCCCGCTTGTGTAGGGAAGTGATCCCGGTTGATTGCAGGCTCGTACCCACCGGTCCGCTCTTCCATGCCTCTCGCCGAGTGCCATGACCTGACTGCTGCTTGTGTTTGATAGGTGGCCTTCAGGCCCCTTGTGGCAGCCAAGGCAGCAGCAGAGGCTGTCAGCGCTGTGGAGAACGGCAACGGCGCCGTGCTGGAGTTCGACGAGATAACAGATATCATTCGGTGCGCAGCCCATCTGGGTGTGTTGTATGTCTTGCAGTGTCGGACGCCAGAGTCTTGCGGGCACATGTCACGACAGGGGCTGCGTTGCAGTGCACCATTCCGCCATACAACTAAACCCAATACGAAAGCCAAGCCTCAGATCACGTTCTGGTGATGGGGCAGCCCATGTGCCTTTGGGGATTGTTGTGCTCACCACGTAGTGGGGTGATCTCAGACCACTGTCTGCTTTCCTCCCTCTGGGAGCTGTTGCAACTAGCAGCGCTGTTTTCAGACAGCGTCTTTGAACAGTGCCTCCACCTGCAGGTTGGTACACGACACCGACATTGTGGACTTTGAACTCAAGAACAGCAAGTTCTCCTTGGCCATCAAGAAGAAGGAGGCTCTGGAGCCCGTCGCGGTGAGTCACCCACTGCATATGACAAGCATACTTGGGTAATCACCTGCTCTTCACCTTATCGCCTGACATTTGGCACACTGCATCGCATCTGGGTGCATGCCACCTTGTGCGAACTACAAAGCTGCCGGCAGTACGATATGGGTTGTTGTGCTTCTGTGCCAGGTGGCTGCCCCCGCCCCAGTGTACATCTCTGGACCTGCCCCTGCTGCCGCGCCAGCACCAGCCGCAGCACCAGCACCAGCGGCTCCTGCCGCGCCAGCACCTGCAGCGGCCGCACCACCACCACCACCTGCCCCAGCTGCCAAGGTTGATGGCATGGAGGTACGCCACCACCATGCCCTGTGTGCAGATTGCCTCTTGCAATGCCCACCTCCCTGCAGTCGTTCTAATATACGTGTACACCGGTCCTGCTGATGGGTACCAAACTCGGGTGGCCAATGCGGTCTTTGTGGCTCTGGGGATTGCCGCCAGTGATCTTGGGTTCCGCACTCACCCCTGCATGGTGGCCTGCAGATTGCCTCCCCCATGGGCGGAACCTTCTACGGCTCCCCCGCCCCCGGCGAGCCCCATTTTGTGAAGGAGGGTGACCGCATCACCAAGGGCCAAACCATCTGCATCATTGAGGCCATGAAGCTCATGAACGAGATCGAGGTGGGTGCAGGCTTCATGGCATCTGCATCTGCCATGGCATCTGCATCTGCCGTGGCATCTGCAATGCTGGGCAAGGCATCACGATGTGAACCGAGGCCATTGCTTGCAAACCATGTCCAACATGCAGCCCACATCAAGATTGTTGTCATGATTTTTGTGTCAACTTATTTGCAAATAAGGTCCAACATGCAGCCCATCTTGAGATGAACGTCATGGTTGGGTGGCGATGTGCGCCTGGCTGTAGTTGATTGTTTCCCCCGTGTCTGCAGGCTGAGGTCAGCGGCGAGGTGGTCAAGCTTTTGCTGGACAACGGCACCCCAGTCAGCCCGGGCCAGGTGGGTGGCCACACACCACGCGCATGGCACAATTTGTGTGAATCCTGGCATGATCACACAATCATTCATCATTGTGATCATCACTGGATCACCAATCAGCCGCGTTGGTAACCATCTCATTCACGTGGTGAGAACATATCAACTCACTCTTGGTTCTGCGTGTGGCAAGCATCTTGCATGCAACACTCTGTATAAGGGGCAACCCAGTTCACCTGCAATTGTGCATCCATGAGGTGCACAAACGCCATGCTAGATGGCTGAGCGGCCAGCCAGGACTTAGGGCGATGCCAAGTTGCTGACGGGGTTTGTGTGGTGTGCAGACCCTCATGATCATCAGGCCGTCGTAGATAGCCAGCGAGGCAGGCGCCCAGCGAGGTAGGCGCCTGTACGCATGGGTTGTGCTGAGCCCATATGGTGCGTGCGCGTGGTGACAGGCTCTGGCGTTGGTGAAGGCGTCGCTGGCGGACACTGGCAGTGGCAATGCAGTCATGGCAGCAACAACTGTCTCGGCAAGCTAGCATTAGCTAGTGCTAAGTTAGATAAGGAGCTGTGCAGCTAGGCGCATGCGACCTCATTTATTTAGCTGCTCCATGCTCTCAGCATCATGGCCATATATGTTGGAGGTTTCAACTCAGCTGGAGTGAGATTGTACAAGTGGCGAAAGGGGGGGGGGTAGCTCACAGGCGCTGCCTTGCAAGCTGCATGCTGAGGGTTGCGGTCATTGGGTTGGAAAGCTAGCTCGCTATCAGCAAACTCGGCAAAATCTGGTATCAAGCTAGCAGTTGTGACAGCAGGGTGTGTTGCTATTGCCTCCGGTGGAATGGATCTGTGCCAGACTGTTAAAGTTTGCAAGGCCATGGCGTTGTGACAGGTACTGATTGCTGCAACACGCGCAGGTGCTGTACTGTACACCTGTTGGTTGGTAGGATGTGGTATGTTGGAGAGTGTGTATATTTTCGTAGTATTGCCAGCTCAAGACTGCAATGGCATGACTTGCCTGCGTTGGCAGTGATTGCCGATGTGAAGCTTGGACTAGTTGTTTACCTTGTCACATGTGTGTGGGACTGGGCCATTGGTGGTAGTGTGGGACTGGCATGGTGGCTTTAGGCCTAGTAGAGCCACTCAGAGGCTCAGTCTGACTGGGCATGCTGTTTCTGCCAAAGAAATTTGTTTGTGGCCCTTCCCCCCCACCATTCCCCCCCACCATTGCCATTTGACCAAGACCCTTCTATTATTTCCTTTAATCCTTACGCAGGGTAAATTCCCATCACACTACTGTAACTCTTTCATTGACAAGGGTCAATGTCTGGCAGTGCCATCGTCACGCCATGCATGCATGAAGCATGTTGAATAGCCCTGAGGCTGAGAAATACCGTGGAATTGATCCATGTCGGTCCAGCCGTTGATGCCGTCATGCAAGCACCAGCTGTCAAGGTTGACAATAATACACTAAGTGGTCTTGGTGCAAGTGTGGCACAAAAGAAAATGAAATATATGAAGTCAATCGTACTATGACTCCATGAAGATATTCATATTGAGCAGCAAATAGCAATTATTATGTTGTCAATCCATCCACAAAAACATCCTGATAAATTTAACTTCTCAATGAGCGGGTGGGCTAAGCGGGCGGGCCATATGGCCCTGCCGGCATTGTGCAAGCAGGCTGGAGATTTAATGGCCATGACCTGGTGGTCATCACTGCGCAGGCAGAGTAAACAATCCAATTGTACTGCTTGCAACAGAGTAGCGTCAAAGTCCACCTGGTGGGCATCACTGAACAGGTGAAGTAGACGATCCAAATGATAAACTGTTTGCAAATCTTGATAACAGAATAGCGTCAATGTCCAGCGGTACCAGAACGCGTGCAGTACACGTGCATTGCCATGCACACAGCACCCTAGACAGCCCCATATCAGCAGTGCGTGGCCGCCAATCTGACCCTTTGTATGCGCCATCACAATTCCGGTGAGCGCCTGCCTATCTCACACCTCGCAAGCGCACGTTCATCCCCCTGGAGCATGGCATGCGCATCCCCATCATGCCCCATACTTTGGGGCGCATGCCAGCTTGTACGCCAGCTCATGCAGCAACCTGTCTGCCCTGATGCAGCCATTGCCACCTTGCGCCAGGATGTCCTCAACAGCAAAATGCTGCAGTGCATCCCGCCTGCATACACACAGGCACGCATGTTGCACTGCATCTGTAATGCACGCAGCCTTGCATGTACCAATTGCAGCATTGAAAGTAGAAGCCAGTGCAAAGGTACCTTGTCACTCCATCCAGGTGCTGGATGCAGATGATGGACTGCGCCCCTGCCTCTCCCGCTGCGCCCCCCATCTGGAAGCTTTGCATTGGCTTTGATATCCGGATGCCATCGGACTTCATGTGCACACTGGCTGTGCTCATCGGTGGCAGGGGGATGGCACCTGCCTCCCCAGACAGCACCAGCGCCAGCAGCAGGGATTCATGCACACCTGGCTTCTGCAACAGCTCCTTCAGCAGCGCATCCAGCCACTCCATCGATGCACAGCACCGCTCCTCGCTGCTCAGAGGGCCTGCCTGATGCTCGCCAGGAGCGCCAGGAGCTGCGCTCTCCAAGAGGGGGCAGCTGTCACCAGGTTGCTTTAGACCGACATGCAGCACGAGCAGGTCCACAGTGGTGTCAGAGTCGTAATGCTGGTCGCCTTCACCTTGCAGGCCAGCGGGCATCCTGGGCGTGGCCAGGGTTGGTGGCTTCACTCCTACACAGGACAGGCATGCGGGGTTTTGGGCATGGCTTGTCTTTCCTGGCAACATGCACATTGCGGAGGACTCACCTAACCGGTCAATGACCAACTGTGCGGTGGCACTTGGGCTTGGCAGAGCCATGTCGCCATCAATGCCATTGCCTGATGGCAGCTCATCATGCCTGTTGAACTCGTACTTGTCAACTGCAGCCGCGCTGCTGTGCTTGTTGTAGGCAAGCCCAGCCGAGATACCCTTGAACCTGTGACCGGGGAAGCCACGTCAGCCAAGGTGGCAACCCAAAACAGCATATGACACGGCTGCAGTAATGCGTCTCCATGCGGGGATTGGCACTACCTTGCCTTGAGGGACAGACCAGTCTGTTTCACTCCCTGCAGAGCAGAAGAGTTGGAAATGTATGAATTCTGCTTGTACCACAACGGAATTTAACCACTTGTGCACCAACCCATGTCCATACCTGTTCCTGCTCTGGTGCTCCAAGGAGTGTGTCCAGCAACGCTCCACCTGTGCAGCCTGTTGATAACTAGGTGTTAGTAACTGCGCACTGAGTCTGTCTAAGCGAGACAACTAGATGACTATCTGCATGGGTGCTACCTCCTGAGCCTGGCGCATACAACAGGCCACTGACGCCCTTCTGTACAAGCTTGTCCAAGTGGAGGAGTGGCTCTGGCGGTGCTGAACCAGGGAGAAAGCCCTCACAGAACAGCAGGAGGCACTTGGGAGGTGGATCCTGCCTTGCACTTGCTATGTAAAAGTCGTCACCCACTGCCCCCCACGAGCTGTCTAGGCAGGTTGTGCAGTCACAGGGTTCTCGCTTGGGACGCACCCTCGGCATTCTGTCAACTGGGCTCTGCACCTACGCTATCTGTTGATAGAACTGCCTAGAATAAGATGCTTCTGGCCCCCAACGCAGCTCACAAACTACACGGCATGGTTTGCACTGGTTGGACCCTTAATAATTGCTGAAGCAACGACGTGAAGGCTTTCGTTAACTGCTACCGCCCAGAAGAACCCTATAATAAAACGGGTACAGCAAAATGTTGCAAATTGTGGAAGTCCCACAACTTAAGGCACAAGTTTGTATTTGAGTTTCGTATCAGTTTCACAGTTCAAGCTGTTCCGGTATACATATATATGCAGCTGTTCCGGAAAGGCTGCATAGGTGCAACCCGGCAATACAACGATAATAAATTTTGAAAAAGTGTTGGGCTTGTGACAATTAACGCTCAAGTATCCCTGAAGCACATGCATGCTGTCGAAATAGGGGTGCAGAGCACCTAGGTTGTGGCGTGTGACGTTCGCTTCAACGGCGTGCTCTGTTCCGACACAACCCCACACTGGCAAAGCTGAGAGAAGTCAACATGGCACTCCTGTTCTAGGCGCGGGGTGGCCAGCAACAGCAGGATGATGGGCCTCAACTATACACTCTCCGTATGGACAGCTTGGGTGGCAATGAGTTTGGCCGTTGGCCACGGCAGCGTTATCTTACAGGTGAGCTCGCGCTGGGCAACACGTTTGGTATATCGGTTCACTTCTGCTCAAGCGGGGTTGGTTTCGCAAGTTGACTAAAATCCTCATGACTAACACACGTTGGGTTCACCCTCAGACTGGGAACCTTACACTGGACCCCTTCCCTGACATGCCCGCTGACTTTGGTTCCAGTATTCCAGACAGTGGCAGGCAAGGCTTGTTGGTGGTAAGTACTCAATACAGGGTGTGCACCAAAGCGTGTGCATATGCATGCATATGTGGGAGCTCTTGGGCAAGTGCACCGCCTTGCGCAGACTCAGAACGGGTCTATCTTTTGCACCTTGAGCTTCAAATTGCCTTGACATTGTTCAACAGTTGTTGTGCCAGTGCCGAGGTTGCAACCACATACACCTTGTTTGGGCACACAGGTTGCAGACCCCGAAGACGGGTGTTCGCCATTGAGGAACGCTGTGGTTGGGCCGTTTATCCCACTCATTGTGCGCAGTCAGAAGGTTCCCAGCAACTGCACTTTCGATGTCAAGGTACGATGAGGTGGCATGCTGCAATGAAAATGCGGAAAATACTTTATATGGCGCAACACAGCGCAACACGCATATACTTGCTTTTTTTATTTTTATATGATGTTTTGTCCATCAACATTCTTGTAACAAATATCCTGGCATTCATGGTGTACGTTCAGACGGTTTCGTTCCCTCATGCCATTTGTGTTCACATGAGCGCAGTAGGCATGAGCAGCATGCATAAGTAACAGTGTGGCACAGTACTGGCGGGCACCAATGGTTTTCTGCAGCGACGTGTGGCACACTGCAACAGAATAGCTTGTAACACTTTGCTGGTGGTCAATATAATCACGGATTTGTCCTGTGCAGGTGCACAACGCCGAGATGGCGGGCGCAGTGGCGGCAATAATATACGACGATGTGTATGAGTCGCTCATCATCATGTCCAAACCCATAGACCACGCAGACCCAGGCATCCCCGCCGTGTTTGTGACGCAGCGGACGGGGATCCTGATGAAGAAGCTGATGACTCCGGGTGTCACATGGGTCTTCATTACTCCAGTGAGTACATAGAGGGATCACTGATCGCTTGCATTTTGCATATCGTGATCAGCGGTGTCTTATATAATCCCTGTGGATCTCCTGCACTCTTTGGTCGGCATGTTGCATGCCGATTTGCTGAGCCTTGCCAGTTTGCATGCTGACTCATGGTGGTCCATTGACAGATCTCGGAAGCCGCTTGGATCTCGATGCTGCTCAGTTCATTTGCCGGAGTGCTGGCGGTGGGTGTGGTGGTTGCGACCTTCTACTTCATACGCCGCCATCAAGTGCGTGCGCTGCCCACCCGCATGGGGTACAGCATGATGTCCACTCGCCCAGATGGCATGTCAGCAGCTGAGCTGCGGGCGCTGCCTGTAGTCATCCACGAGCCCCACCATCGGACTCATGAACCGGGTACGTTTAGGGTTTAGGGTTTGTAAGGGGTTAATTATTGTTAACACTGCCAGCGCCATTGGTGTTGGTTGGGTGATGCATGACGCAGACAAACGCTGTGTGGGATGCACTTGGTGTACGCTGGTGACTGATACCTGGTGTTTTGGTCGCAGACGACATCGAGATTGGGTTCAGTGACAGTGACAGTGATGGGAGCCACATTGGGCGCAAGGGCGGGGGCACACTGAAGACCTGCGCCATATGCATCGAAGAATACAAGTACGCCTCCTTTACATTTACTGCAGTTCCCCTACATCATTCAGGGGTGGACATGTGCCTTGCCATGGCATGTGATCTCTGGATACTGTGTCTAATATATAGAATGCGTGGCAGAATCTGCATGCATGCTGATGCAGTATAATACCATTGCAGGGAGGGCGAGAAGCTGCGCGTGCTCCCATGCAAGCACCGCTTCCACATGGAGTGCATTGACCAGTGGCTCTCACAGCGGAGGCCGCTGTGCCCTGTGTGCAAGCACGACGCCACCCAGCCTCTGACAAGCGATTCGGAGGGGGAGGAGGAGGAGGATGTGCAGCAACAGCCAAGGGTGCCGTTTGCCCAGCAGATTGCAAGGTAGGGACCGAGCTGGTGTGCCCCAATGCATTGCACAGCAGGGTGGTCTACAGATACCACGAGACTTCAATTTTTTAAAGCTTATGACGATCCTCCTGGTGATGCAATGAGGATGTGGTGCTGTATGCTATTAGTCTAGAGCGCTGGCAGTTATTCGGAGGTTGCAGGGGCCATTGCTGGCTGTCCAATGCTGATTGTGAAGCTGTCACATGTCCAGCTAGTTATTAAATAATTTACATGCATTCCAGCAATACAGCCAGATTAGCAGTCGGTCTGTTACATGCCCAGCTAATTTCAATGTTGTGTGCAGGCTGCTGTCGTTGCCGTGGACCCGCCCTGTCCCCATCTCGCCTTCACCTCAACAAGGGCAGCAGGCAAGCTCCAGCGCACAGAGAGGGTTTGCCCCAGAGTCAGCTACACCCGATAATTTTCCCGGTATGCATTACACTCGCCGCATGGCTCAGGCTGTAGCAGTTGCTGCTGCGGATGATGGTGATGCTGGTGCCGATGGTGGTGAAATCACTGCTGCACCTGAACCTGTGGACCCCAATGATCCTGGCACAGCAGAGGTCATGGGTGTGGCGGCATCAGCTGGTGTGGCGCCGCGTGTTGGACAAGCTGCGGCCAGCCTGCCCTCTGGGTGAATGGAGCTGTTGTAATGGGGGGGAGGGGGAGGCTTTTGCCCTGGTGTGGGGTCATGATGTGCTGCCCTTTTAAGGCTTATGTTCATCAGGAGCATGTATTGTTATGTGTAACCATAGATTAGCAGCTTTGCATAGGCCAAAGCAGACTTTCAAACAACAATGTTGCAGGCCGATTGGCGAGTTCTGGGAAATCTTGATTGTCGGGCATCCCTCCGTGCAGGAACCCATTCCCGATTTTGCAGTGTTGTCACATGTTGATCATCAGTGGGGCTTGTACATAAGGATTTTGTCATCATTTCATAGTCACTGCTCAAAGGTATGACATATCATATGTATGTCACATATGTGGAGGGTTGCGCAGTAAGGTATACCTCCCAAGTTGAAAATGCGGTTGAAAAAACCATTCACCCTATTGTGATGCACCACACACACATGCATTTTTAGCACCTAGTAACAGTGGTGGCATGACAATGTGTGAGTGCACTACTGAAGCAGGTGTGCAAAGCATGCCGCATTTGTTACACTGCAGCCCGTGGCGTTAATTGTAAAGCATGCGTGATGTGTGATGTGTAATGCATCGTGTTTATACAATAAAGTCAACCTTCGCTTGGTTACTAATGTTATCAGGCTTGGTAGGGTACAGTGTGCTACCTTGTATCAGCCCAGCACTGCTGAGCAGGCGTGTTCACTGCTGCCCACACCTGGAGGGTCATGCCCTTGCCAACATGGCATTGCCCTTGCCAATGGCACACAATGGCAAGTAACATCAGGTGGGGAATGCCTGCAGGCAGACTGCAGTGTATTTACTCAACTGGAGGGCTGCAGACGTTAGCTAGCCCCGGGGCCAGTCTGTGTCCATGTATGCGCTCGTCAGGCGGTTCAATGAGGGGGACCCAGTTCACCACCCGGCAAGGGTGTGATAATATGGCACTAAAACCCTGCAAGCCTCACTGGCCCAGACACATGCCGTTGATGGATTCACAAAAGCATCCACGCAAATACTGTGGACGACTGACCTCGCACATATATATGTATGCGAGTGTTTCTCGAGACTGTAACATAGGCTTGGAGGGATTGGACGTAAAGCTGCGCAGAGCACGCTACTGGATGTGCCAGTGACACAGCCACAACATGGCAGACGCCAGGGTTGCGTGGATTGCCGTCAAGGTGCCAAATAGCTAGTACCCTTTTAATTGGCGAATGATGTAACCCACCTGAGGCAGTGCGCTTCTAACCATGTTCCTGCCACTTGCAGCTTTCGGAGGCTTTCGGGTGTGCCACCGCATGTGCCGAGCGACAAGTCTTGTAAGTCCTTGACTGGCTTGATGTGGCACAAAAGAGCACTGCCCAAAACGCCATTGTCAACCAACTGTCTGTATTGCACCGTCCAGGAAATGCAAGGAAGAAGTTTTTGCATTTTTTGAGCCCTCTGGACCACAGAGCCTAATTTGGTGTGCTCAGGTTCGCCAATGCACACATTTCCCTCCCAGGCACTGCGGCCATTCAGTGGCTCGGTGCAATACAGTGGTTCACAAGTTGTTTGTTTGCTTCCAGTTTGTTTGCTTCCAACCTGGCTGCTGCTTGGTATCTTCTTGTCTGTCTAAGTTGGGGCTAGTGTCAAGTGTGTGGCCTTGCACAGGTTGACAGGGCAGCAACCGAGTTGCAGACAAAAGATGCCCCTATCAGTCTATATCTACCAACGGTAAGAATGGGTAAATAGCCCTCAGCAGACTGCTGCCCTACTCATGCAAGCACTTGCATTGCATTCCTAACTTTGGGGCGGTTAGCCCAATTTTTTGCCAAACTGCCCTGCCCAGCAAAGCGCACAGCAACCATGAAGTAGACTTGCAAAACGATGCACTCTTGAGCATATGTGATACATGAAGCATGCTAACACTTGTACTGGCAACATGAAAAATCATCTTGTTGTATAGCCTTCGCCCCTGCATGTGGCAGTCCCACAGGCATCTGCTTTCCTCACTGCAAGTGTAATACATGTGGGCACTGCATCCCCATTTGCACCCTGTGCCATCGCACTGCTGAGTATAAGTGATGGATAAGAATTCACTGCTGTGCCATGGAACGACCAGGACAAGCTCCCCACCGGTTGCCAAGCGGCATACATTCTGCGAGCCAACCCGAGGGGTGTCAGCGAGAAAGCATGTGAGCAGGATATGCTGTTTGGAGAGGTGGTGCCAGAAGGCCTGGATGCAACGCGGGTTCTCCTGGCTGAACTATTCCTGCCTGCACTGCAAGCCCAGAGCAACCTTCATGGGGCTGAAGGATACACCGTGGAGTTCTTCCAGGTGAGGCTCCATGCATATAATACCCTAAAACCCTAAACCCTAGATGCGTGCAGCACAGCAGGGCAAGCAAAGCAGGGCGAGCTAGCTGCACAGGGAAACTCTACATTGTGCTAAGGGGAACATGCCCGGCAGAAATGATACCCTGTATCATACTGAGGTGCAGCGTCCATTGCAGGGCATTACAAAGCTGGTGGCGACACTAGCCCATGCCAGCGACAGCCTGCGAGGTACAGTTGACTTGGCACATGCGGACCCGTTGTTCCTTGAAGGCTTGGAGGCCAAGCTGCCGTTGTACAATAAGGCAGCAGCAGATGTTGGCAAGCTGCAGCACTTCAATGGAGTGCTGGATATCTGGTGCAAGCAGGTGTCGGATTTGCTTGACGAGAAAGCACCTGCCGCGGGTGATGCCTCAGGTACAGAAGTACTGGTACCCATTGCAATTTGCAAGCAGCCCTGTACAGTTCTGTGACAAGACAGTTCTGTGACAAGACAGTTCTGTGACTGCGGCATTGCAGGACCTGAGACGGAGATGCAGTTTTGGCGCACGCGGATGGCGAGGCTGTACTCAGTGACAGAGCAGCTGAAACAGACTGAGAGGAAGATTGTGCTGGGAGTGTGCAGCACTGTCCGCACTTCTCAGTACAAGCAGTGGAAGGACATGGACATGAAGTTGACTGATGCAGCGAATGAAGCCAAGGACAATGTGAAATACCTGTCCATTCTAGAAAAATCCCTGGAGCCAGTCATGACAGGTCAGAACTGTGTGATAGTGACTTTCTTGCATGGTCACGCATGAACAGTTTTCCCACGCTTCTTTACACCTGTACTCTCCATAGCAGACCCTGCACGCACGATCAGAATCCTCATTGCATCACCGAAAACAGATCTGCAATTGCCACAACATATGTTCATGTTGGGGCATTGCATACAACTCTATGCTGTGCAGGCTCGCCCGCTCATGTCATGGACACTCTGCCAACTCTGCTCAACAACATCCGGATGCTGCACACAATCTCACGCTACTATCAGAAACTTGATCACCTTGAGGGCTTCCTTGTCAAGGTGTCCAACCAGCTGATTGCCAATGGAAAGGCACACATATCGCTAGCAGGTATGGTGTTGCTTTTTAAACTATACGGTATTAAGCAAATTAAAGCAATTTAAAGTAATAAATTGATTGTGCAATGGCAATCCACAATGCATTTTTATTTTTATGAATCACACGATCCAATAGATATGTCACTGATAGCACTCATTGCAAGCACCATTTACAAGATGCACAATTTCTACCACCACTAACCCCCAGCTCCAGCAGGCTATTTATTGGCTCGGAACCCTTTTGTGCAGGCCGTGTTTGGGACCAAGATAGACAGACCTGCATGAAAAGCCTTCAGTTGGTTGCAAGTATGAATGATGCCTTCAAGGTAAAGCCTGTCGAGTATGCATAGCTGGTTTTGTGCATGCAGCAGGGTGGTCTTTTGAAAGGTCTAGATTTACATCTGAATTCCTCATCAATGGCTTTTCTACGCAGGAGTTGTTTCGGAGCATTTGCTGCCAGACTTCCACCGAGAATGCGAGCCCAATACTCGTGAATGTGGATGATGTCAAGGGCGCATTCACCAAGCTTGACTTGTTCACAAAGCGGTGCCAGAAGCTTTCCTCTCTGCTGCACACCGTTCAGCAGTTTGCCACCTTGGAAAAGCACGCCCACCTGGAAGGGCTGCCTGCAATAGTAGCAAGGTTCAGTGGCATCGTTGAAGACATCAGGAGGAAACCCTATGACCTTCTAGACTATCAGCAGAATGGGTTTGACAGGGATTACCTTGAGTTCAACATGAATGTCAATGACTTGGAGGTGGAACTTCAGGTACGCATGGCCTTCATGGTGTGGGTTTCCTGCTTGGCAACCAGGATGAAGTGGTTGCATGAAGTGTTGTGCATTGAATCGAATTTAACGGCCTACACTGGAATCGCTTGCTGACACTTGGGTTCTATGTACAGGGTTTTATTAACTCCAGCTTTGACAATGTCCACTCAGTCAAGAACGCCCTCAATCTGCTGCGTCAGTTCCGAATGATACTGCAGGTTAGTCTGATCTCACAAATGGTACATATATTGCGCAGCGCGCAAATGGTGAGATGCAAGGTGATTGCTGCCAAAGCATACCTTTAATTTGGAAATGCACGGGCAACAGGTCGCAGGAAAGGCCCAGGGCTGTCTTGACTGTGCGCCATCATAATCCAGGGAACATTGAAATTAAATGCACACATTCATACAGGAATTGACTGCTAATGTGGCTGTACTGCCAAAATATATGTGACTCCCTTTATTTTACATCACAAAATATACCGCTGCAATCGTCAACTGCAGTTTAGTTTCTAGCAGTTGTACCACCATTGCACGTAATTTTTGATGCATTGCGTTGCATATGGGTGACATATGTGCATGTGCTCAGCTTGTCCCGGATATTATGTACATAGGTTTGTTGGTGGAGCATGAAAATGTTGCATCTGAAAACTCGCCCTGCTGTCCTCTTTTACAGAGGGATGCTCTCAAGGATGACCTCGATGCAAAGTACTTCCAGATCTTTCAGAAGTACACAACCGAGCTGGAAGAAATCCAGCAGTTGTATGAGAAACACAAGCATGCCCCGCCCATACCCAAAGGCACTCCACCAGTTGCCGGGAACATCATGTGGGCAAGACAGATGCTGCGGCGGATAGAAAGCCCCATGAGAAGGTTCGTTGGAAATTCTAGCACCTGTGCAATCATGTTGCCAACGGATTATTACTGCACGCACTGCCCATAATTATCTCATGTTTCTGGCTGGCAATTTTATTGAGCGCGTTGGCACGTTAACAACGACTTTGCGCCACAGTTGTAAGTCAATGAGTAGGAAATCAAGGTGGATGTTCTGCTGCAGGTTTGCAAAGGTGAAGTCACTCATGGCGAACAAGGATTGCAAGCCCACAATCAAACTATACAACCGTTTGGCAAAGGCTTTGGTGGAGTTTGAGGCAATCTGGCACAAAGCATGGCTGCAGAGTGTGGAATCAGCCAAGCAAGGTCTGCAGGGGCCATTGATAGTGGAGCAACTGGAAACCGGTATGTAGTACAGGGTTTACGCATTGCACAGCTCATTGACAATTTGGCACCAGCCTCATACTTGAATAATGCACGACCAACCCTAAACCCTAAACAAACACTAAACCCTAAACCCTAAACAGACTATAACCCCTAAACCTAAACCCAAAGAAGGTGACAAGAAGGTAGGTAGGCCTGGGTCACATGGACTGACCTGAACAGCTGGGGACCGCAAACAGTGCTAGGATATGACTGCTTGGCGCCCCACAGCCAAGGATGGCTCCCTTTCTGGCTGCATTGCTGGGATGAATCTTCACACCCACCACCATCAAATGCTGTTAGGGCATTATGGCCAGTTCTCAATCAAGTGAAAAACAAACAAGGCTGTGCTGATGCAGGGAAGCTGGTTGTTAATCTGGACAAGGAACTGCTGCAGCTGCTGGCAGAAACCAAGCACCTCCAGCGCATGGCAGTGGATGTTCCCGAGACAGCAAGGGTGATACTCCTGCAAGAAGAGAAGTTCAAGTACTATCACAGCCAGCTGACTTTCTTGCTCAAGGTGAAATTATGACGCTTCAGAGCATGCATATAGCTTGACAACCAGACTGTTCAACAATGGCGGCACGGTTGCCTTGTACCATAATCTGCAGTTTGCATCTAAGCACCACTTATGTTGCCTTCCAATGCAGTCACCACATTTGCCGTGTTTGATTCGTGCTGCTTCGCCACAGGATTATGACCGGATCACAAGTCAAATCCGCAAGGAAACCACTCAGCTGCTGAAGCCCCATCTACTTGACATGTACAACAAGATTGATCCAGGGCTCTCGGTTTTGCGATGGACATCCATGAATATAGATGGTTATCTACACTGTGTGCGGCAGGTACCAACTTGCCTTGCTCTGTGTATAGCAATAGGCCATATGCATTATTTTTGCAGAGGATTGCAGAAATGTGTAATTCTGCATTGGCCAATGCCTGCTTCCTTCCTACCGCTCAATTTTGTGCACTGTTACAACACAATTTTGTAGGGGCTGTCTAGACTCGAGGACTTGGTCACAAAGATCAACAATCTCATAGACAAGCGCATTGAGGCCAACCTCCGAAGTGTGGCAACCACCAGGCTGGTGGATCTACCTGCAGACCGGTCGTGGACATCGGACGAGTTCACGCATGCGCATGCCAAGTTTACCAACAAGCAACGGGCTGTGCTGGACATAAGGTAGTTCATCAGTGCATGATATGCTGTGCGATGCCTGAAAACAGGATGCTATCAAGATCCGAGGACTGTGATCTGCAGTCATGGAAATTGTAACATTGGAAGCATTGGTTTGCATTGCCATAAATGCTGACGGTGCATAAAGTCTTGCTGGGTAGGGTATATATTGCCTGCAAGAGTGCAACCGCGCATCGGTTTTGCCTGCATTATTTGAGGTGACTTGCCTTTGAGCGCCCAAAAACCTAGCCAGGTTCCTAAATGGCATTTGCATCATTGCACACTATTAAATTAATGCTCTGTGGGGTTTTGCAGAAATGCTGAGGTGGAAGCAGCTGTTGATGAGTTGATTGAGTTGGCAACATCCTGTCCACGCGAGAATGTCGATGTACAACTTCCTGAGAGCGAGCGTGCCAGTCTCAAACTGCACTTCAGCAAGCTTATGTACAAGGTGATCTATGGCATGCAATCTCATGGCTCTAGGCAGTGTTTTGCCTGCTGCATTGGCCATAGCTCGTTAATGCGTTGGTGTGCCTTAAGTGGATGGCGCTGGCTTTTGCCCTGCTGCTGCACCCAACCTGCCTTTGCAGCAACAGTAGCTAATATCTATGTGCACATGGCAGGCAATCTTGACTGCTGTCCAAAATGGCTTCACAGCCATGAAGCAGAGGCTGCTGACTCGGTCACACAGTGAAGCGCTTGCACATATGAAGAAGCCCTTGTTCTCTGTCAATATTGAGTTGCTGATACCTATCATTGTGGCAAATCCAACTTTGGAGGAGATTCAGAGCACCATCAACAATGCTGCAGACAAGGTAACAATTGTTATGCTTAGTATGCCAATGGTCACTGAACATTATCAGCGATCTTAGTGTGACAAAATGGTTTGTTTGTTTGACAGATTCTAACATGTGTCAAGCAAGTGAAGGCATGGGGCTTTGGTGCCAATGGTCCATCCACATATCATGAGCTGGTTTCTTCAGACAAGGAGATTGTTGACATGGTTGCAATGCTCATTAAGTCGGTTGAGGGCGCCAAACAAGATGTGCTGCAGTACATAAGTAAGTACCTATGTTTTTTTTTCTTTTTTTCTTTTTTAGGTTCTGCTTTTTGCATAATGTTGACAGTGGTGTTGCATGATCGCATAGCATGCCCACCAAATAATGTGTTTTACTTGAACACATTCAATGGCAAAAAACAAATATAGAAGTTTTGCTATCATCATATACATGTGGATTGTATATTACCCACAGGCAGTTTTGAGAAGTACAGCTTCTTATGGATGCGGGACATGCAGAAGGACTATGAGGAATTCATGAACAATAAACCTGTGCTGGAGGTGGGGATCATGTTTTGGCATATGAATTAATTGGACCAAATGGCTTGTGGTGTGTTGAAACAGTAGCGTGTGCGGCATTGCTGGCCGAACTGTCGATGTTGTGCGTGTCAGACTTAAGAAATGAAGGTGATTTATGGCTGTGTCTGCAGGATTATGAGAATGAGCTGCGAAAATACTTGGCATTAGAACAAGAAATTCGGCAGATAGATGCCTGCCACAATATTGGTGCATTGATCCTGGAGATGTCCCCTTTGAAAACCAGCTTGAAATCTGAAGCCATCTCTTGGAAGGTTCAGTTTGCCAAGAACTTGCACAAGCAGGGACATGAAAGCCTCAGGGTGCGCAATCATGGAATGCAGTCTGGTGTTTACGGGGGCCACAGTTTGGTAATGGTATTGGTGACCACCTAATGAACCGCATGCATGCAGGCCTTTGATCAGTATGTCAAAGACACTACCGCAAACCTCAGTCGTAAAGTGGAAGACCTGGAGGATGTCCGCTGTATCATGGGGGTTCTGAAGCAGGTGAAACAGCCAATTATCATCTCGCCCATTTGAATAATTATGTTGATCTGGCTCAAAACAAATTATTCCAGGTCCAATATCTGATCTGAATTTTGCTTTTGACATACTGGGAACCATGTAAACCTGCACCAAGTCTGATACCTGGCAACGCACCCCACAGTGCGCCACCAGTCAGATTTACAGGTGTCTGTTTTCATATGCTTTATATGTGAATTGCACTGTACTTTTTGTTGATTCAGCAGAACTGATGCTGGGGCGGATGTGGCAGTATGGTGGTGGCAGTGGCATGGCCCCAGGTGGATCAGATCCTGTGTGATCCTCACTAGGGTTGGTTGAAGTGGGTCTTGAAGGAAAAACACACAGCTTAGCATGGGAGTTTTCTGTTCAAACACCTCACTTGTGGATTTCCTGCAGGTCCGGGAAATGGAGGCCAACATCGAAACTGTACTGTGCCCCATTGAAGACATGTATGCGCTTTTGAACAAGTATGAAGTGAAGGTACCAAAAGATGAGGTGGATATGGTCAGCGACCTGCGCTATTCCTGGAAGAAGCTTCGCAAGCTGGCTTCAGATATCACGGACACTTTAGTGAAGCTGCAGGTAAGCTGCTGCCATTTGCACATTAGAAGCAATTGATCTGGGGGTGCAGATTACATGATTGGCTGTAATGATTTCACTCTCAGCAATGGGCATAATAAGTACAAGAGCCGCACTGCTTTGGGTCCATCAGCAATGCCTGAGCAACCCAATAAATAATGCTGTAACAGTTCCATGGATTGTGTTGCCGGCTTTGACAAGCTGGGCCCACCGGTGAGCTGTATGCTCTACATGCATGAGTGTACCTAAGCCGCAACATTTTCTGGTGTCCAGGTTGGCTTCAAGAAGCAGCTGATCAAGGAGGTCCGAGGATTCGTGGCGGATGCCGTCGCATTCAGGCAGGACTGGAATGCCAACGGGCCAATGGTGAAGGGACTGGATCCCATGGAAGCTGTTGACAGGTTGAAGAAATTCCAGCAGCTGTTTGAGGTAAGCTGGCAATTGATATCATGGCGGCTGCCTCTGTGCCCGTGGCAGTGTTCCTGTATCTATAACCAGCTGGGGACGAATAAATGCCTGCATAGCGCTTTCCAAGCTGTGAAATGTAATCAGTGCACTTGCGGGGCACAGGTGCACATTGCTCCCACCTTTCTAGTATTGGAATACTTCTCCCTAGTTGCATTGGTTGAGCTTTGCGCACCAGCATCTGTTTGACGGCCCTCTTCTTATCACTGCTTTATTGTCCAGATGGAACGTGACAGGGTGACACACTGTGATGCATATAATAATGCCCTGCAGCGCTTATCAGCAGTGCTTGCTACCACAGGTCCGGAAGCGCAAATGGGACAACTACACGTCAGGCGAGGAGCTGTTTGGGCTCGAAGTCACAAAGTATCCTCAGCTGGAACAGACAGAGAAAGAGATACAGATGTTGGACAGGCTGTATAGCTTGTATGTGAATGTCATCACCACCATCAAGGGCTACGGAGACCTGTTCTGGGTTGACGCACTTGAGCAGCTGCAGACCATGCAAGACCAGTATGTGCTGTTCCAGAGCCAGTCCAAGCAGCTTCCTAAAGCACTGCGAGAGTGGCAAGCATATCAGGACTGCAAGAAAACCATCGAGGAGTTCCTGGAACAGCTGCCATTGTTCCAAGCATTGGCCCAAAAGTACATGCGACCAAGGTCAGTCAGTACATTCAACCCGACTTGAAATTACGACATGCACCTTTGCAAACATATCAACTTCCAGCGTTGCCTGCGCATTGTTTCTCGAGTGGTTTTGCCTGGATTTGCTTTATTCAGATTTGGTTGATTCAGCAATCATGGCGGGTTGTGTGGTCTGAAAGTTGCATCACAGTAAGTGTGTGCACACGTGGGATTGAATCTAGCCGGCCAAATGCAGGCATTGGGAGGCTGTCATGAACACCACTACAAAGGACTTCTCCTTGGCAGAAGATGTGTTCAAGCTGCAGAACCTCCTAGACTCCAAGCTGCTTGGCCATCGTGAAGATATAGAAGAGCTGTGCAGTGCAGCTGCTAAGGAGGAACAGCTGGAGACAAAACTCACTGCGATTTCAAATGAATGGGGCATCCTAATGTTAGCTTTCACAGACTACAAAAGTCGTGGTCCTGTGGTTTTGAAGGTGATGTCAAACATCTAGCAAGAGTGCATTTAAAATGAATACCGGTATGGCTTTCCATTTCTCTTGGCAGAGCACCTTCAATTGAAAATCCAAAAGATTAGATTGTCCACATACAATTTTGTACACTGCAGGCGGCTGAGACATCCGAGCTTGTAGAAAAGTTGGAGGATACTCAAATGGTCCTGGGGTCAATGGCTACCAACAGGTACAGCGCACCATTCAGGGAGGTTGTCAATACCTGGATCAACAAGCTTGGCACTGTGAGCGAGATCATTGAGCAGTGGCTCATGGTTCAAAATATGTGGATGTATATGGAAGCTGTGTTCTCTGGGGGCGACATTGCCCGCCAGCTGCCAACTGAAGCAAAGCGCTTCCAGAACATAGATAAGAACTTTGTGAAGGTACGCAGCATGTATGTGTTTTTTATACAGCGCATGGCAAGTGCAGCCCTAAAGTCAACAAGTTGTCTCAATATTTGTGGTGTCATACTGCTGCAGATTATTGCCCACGCAACAGAAGTGAGAACCGTTGTGGCAACATGCTTTGGAAATGAGCTGATGAAGAACCTCCTCCCGCATTTGCTGGAACAGCTGGAGTTGTGCCAAAAATCACTGTCAGCGTACCTGGAAACCAAACGAGCAGAATTTCCCCGCTTTTACTTTGTGTCAGATCCAACACTGCTGGAAATCCTGTCATTGGGTTCTGATCCTCCATCAGTGGTCCCACACTTTCAGTCAGGACTCTTTGACTCGTTGTCCAACGTCACTTTTGACAAGGTATGAAACGTGCAGCATCAAGACGCTCTGCCTCTTATACATGCTAATCATTTTGGATGCATATTTTCAATTAAAAGTGGAATTTAAGAACCTTGTTCAACTGCCTTATCTGACAATGCACAGGTCGACAAGTCACGCATGCTGGAGATGTTTTCATCTCAAGGAGAAAAGGTGGGGTTTCTCAAGCCAGTTGAAGCTAAAGGTACGCTGATCCAGTTGCGCTGGCTGAGCAATGACAGTTTGTGTCATATTAGGCGTGGCAACAGCATGGGATACCAGCATTGCCTGTTGCGCAAGCCATAAATTCATGTGCTGTTCTACTGTGTTCATTAGGGAACGTTGAAGTGTGGCTACAAAAGCTTGTTGAAGGCATGCAAAGCACAATGAAGGCTGCCATCAAGCAGGCGTACAAGTCTGTCAATGAAATGCCGCTGGAAGATTTCATATTCAATCATCCTGCCCAAGTCGCCTTGCTTGGGATACAGTTTCAGTGGACAGCAGACATGCAGGTAAGTGCTGTGATATGTACTTGCAATCATATGAGGCGCTGCATAAACGCAGGTTTATACCATCTTAAGCAATGTTTGTATTACCATTTCTTGATGGGTTTCCTCTGGCGTACATTTCAACATCACAGTTCCAATTGACAACAGTATACAGTGGTGTTGAAATTTAAACTGCCCCAAAGAGTGACCAACGTTGATACCCTGCTTGTTGGCTTGCAGATTGCCTTGTCGCAGTCAAAGACAGAAAAAGGCATCATGAATAAAGCTCTGCGTAAGGCCGATTCCATCTTGAGAGATATGGTGGCAATGACCCTGCGCACAGATTTGACCAAACTCCAAAGAACCAACCTGGAGACATGCATCACGGTGCACATGCATCAGAAAGAGTCTACAGAGCAGCTGGTCAGGAAAAAGATTCGAGATCCAACAGACTTTGAATGGCTGAAGCAGTGCCGCTTCTACTGGAATGAAGACAAAGACACAGTCATCATCTCCATTTGTGATGTAGACTTTGAGTACTCATATGAGTACCTAGGTAAAGTATTTTTGTTCAGCATGGGAATGCACTTTGGATTGTAACGGCTTGGAGCTCCAATCAACAACCGATTCTTTTTGCGCGCTCACGTGTAGGTGTCAAGGAAAGATTGGTCATCACCCCTTTGACAGACATATGCTACATCACACTCTCCCAAGCGCTGGGCATGTTTCTGGGTGGTGCACCTGCTGGTCCGGCGGGGACTGGCAAGACTGAGACCACCAAGGACTTGGGCAACACCCTGGGGAAATACGTGGTGGTCTTCAACTGCTCTGACCAGATGGATTACAAGGGGATGGGCAAGATATACAAGGGGCTGGCGCAATCTGGACTGTGGGGGTGTTTTGATGAATTTAACCGCATCAACCTTGACGTTCTGTCAGTTTGCGCACAGCAGGTACGATTCATTGTAAACTGTGCGTTTTTTCTGTCGCAGTCTATACATCCAACGCACTGACAATAACATGACTTTTTCCATTGCAGTTGCACTGCATTTTGTCGGCAATCCGTGAAAGGAAGAGGTCTTTCAACTTCACTGACGGAAGCGTTGTGCCGCTGGATCCTCGCGTTGGCTTTTTCATCACCATGAACCCTGGCTATGCTGGGAGGCAGGAGCTGCCTGAGAATCTGAAGGTGCGCAGACTCAAAAGCTGTTTCGATTTGCATGGTATGAACGCCATACGTTTTCAGATGCCGCAAACCCACTGTCAATCAGTGCTTCCAGGCTACTGCTTTGAAATTCATGAGCTTACTAGAAAATCTGTGTGCAGGCGCTGTTCCGAGGGGTGACCATGATGGTGCCTAATCGGCAGATTATCATGAAGGTAACGATGCAAAATTCCATCTTTGATGACGTTTGGTTGCTCTACAGGGATGTGCATTGAAAAGCATCCTCTGCCACTCTCAAACAATGTACAACGCATGCTACTCTATCTGTAGGTGAAACTGGCAGCCTGCGGATATCAAGAGAATGACATACTGTCCAAGAAATTCTTTGTGCTGTATGGGCTGTGTGAACAGCAGTTATCAAAGCAGCCTCACTACGATTTTGGACTCCGGAACATTTTGTCAGTGCTGCGCACGGCAGGGGCATCCAAGAGGGCAAATTCTGACAAGTAGGTCACGATGCGCCGCTGATTGCATGCATTGTGCTGCTGTGGAATCCACATGCCATGCACTTGCACTGTGCCTGACCCTTGATGGCTGCATGCAGGTCTGAGACTTTCCTGATGATGAGGACGTTGCGCGACATGAACATGAGCAAGTTTGTTGCCGAGGACGTCCCGCTGTTTCTGTCGCTGATTGACGACCTGTTCCCAGGGCTCCAGGCAGACCGGGCAGAGTTCCCTGATATCATGCAGGCTTTGGAAAAGGTAGCTGCAAAGGGTGGCACCGTCACCATAATTTGGACACCAATGCATAGCCGTGCTGGCATGTTTCCTGTTGTGATAGTGCTTCACACGACACTCTGGTGCTTACCAGCTCTGGTTTATACCGACAGGTCGTTGCCGAGCGTGGCCTTCAGAATCATCCAACATGGCTCAACAAGTGCATCCAGCTGTATGAAACCTACCTGGTCCGCCATGGAATCATGCTAGTTGGTCCATCTGGATCCGGTAAGTTCTGGGGCCTTTGGTATCCCTACAATTTGCTTGTTGAGTTTTTGTAAAGTTACAAGCCTGTGGAGCTAGGCTTGATTTCCTCCAGGACCTGCTGACACTGTCAGCTTGCGCAGCAACAGGCTATGTGCAAGAGTTAAAGTCAGTATAAATTCGTTAATTTAGTAAAATTGTGACATTACATTTTTTTTTTGGAATAATTAAATGTTTCTATTCAAAAGCTGCTATAGCTTGATGTGCGTCATGCGTCCTCTAGCCAAGCCATGCCTGGAATTAATAATGGCCCTGCCTGAAAATATCCTCCTTTTTTGGTTCAGGCAAAACCTCCATCTGCGAGTGCCTGGCCGCAGCATTGACAGAACTTGGTCAGAAACATGTGATATGGAGGATGAATCCAAAGGCAATCACTGCTCCCCAGATGTTTGGCCGGCTAGACGCGGCAACAGGTGAGCGGAAAAATGTGAATACTCAGGGTGATTGCTTTCCATGTTGTCAACAGTACATCGTGATTTACAATATGCTGTGTTGCACTTTATTTCTCTATTACGTGGCAAAGTTTGAGAAGAACATGCAGGGTATTAAAATGGCGAGACTGTGCATCTTGCAGGGGACTGGACTGATGGCATTTTTGCAGTTCTGTGGCGAAGGGCGGCAAAAAACAAAACTCAGAGCACATGGATTGTCCTGGATGGCCCAGTGGATGCAATCTGGATTGAGAACCTCAATACAGTGCTTGATGACAACAAGGTGTGCTGTCGTCTCTGTGCTGCAGCTTGCTTGGTCCCTGTAATGTTGTCCGCGGTTGTCATTATCTGCTGCTGCAAGTCCTGTGCACACACGTTGTGGTACCAAAAGCGGATGGCGTTGCAACTGCAGGTTCTGACACTGGCAAATGGAGACAGAATATTGATGACGCCGCAGATGCGAGCAATGTTTGAGCCGGAAAATCTGAACAATGCCTCTCCTGCTACTGTGTCACGGGCCGGTATCATTTATGTGTCAGACACTGAGTTGGGTTGGCAACCAGTGGTGACATCCTGGTTGCAAACCAGGAGGCCACAAGAATCTGCCATTCTGAAGACTTTCTTTGATAAATATGTTCCCCCAGCATTGGACCTAATCAGGCACGTAAAGAAAGGTCATGTCGGTTTTGTTGACAGATACCCTGTCTTCACCGCATTGATGCGCACAACAGGTTCAGATTGCTTTAATTCCCAAATTCAATGCAATAACTAATACCCTGGTCATTTTCCCTCCTCCCGCAGAGTACAGCTGAAGCCTGTAATGCACAACGAACAAGTGTGTCAGGTGAACACCTTGCTGACACTCCTTAACGGATCGCTTCAGCCATCATTTGAAGCCAATTCCATTTTGACCAGCACCCACTACGAGAAGGTCTTCCTGTTTTGCTTGGCATGGTCAATTGGAGGGTTGCTGGAACCCACCGATAGGGCTTCATTCGATGGTTTGCTGCGAAAACTTACAGATAACATGCCTTCAAAGGTGGGTAGACATGGTGCTTTTCAACTGCATTTTGATGCGCTGTAACCTGTGCAGTTGCCTCATTGTTGACTGGGAAATGCTGAATTGGGGGGATATATTTGGGGAGTGGCACCTGGTTGGCTGTTTTTTGCAGATAATTGTGAGAGGGGCAGACACACAGAGGCAGTTGTTGGGTTACTAACAGCTGTGATTTGATCACATCCAAATTCATAATCTGCCAACATCGCCAACCACTGCCACCACCTTCAAGCTAAACCTCACCCCTGAACCCTAAATGACCCAGCAAATGACATCAAGGTTTGCGTTGTATGCAGGACGATGGTGAAACTGTGTATGAATACCTTGTTGATGATGCCACAGCAGAATGGCAGAACTGGAAGGTCAAAGTACCACAGTGGACCTATCCCCAGATCGCCAAACCAAAGTTTGCATCTCTTGTGATACCGACAATGGATTCAGTGCGATACGAGAAGCTGCTCTCCCTGGTGCATTCAGTTGGAAAGGCCTCCTTGCTTGTGGGAGGCCCTGGCACAGCCAAAACATGCACCATCAATCAGTTCTTGTCCAGGTTTAATGTTGATGAGCACTTCTCCAAGACAATTAACTTCTCCTACCTGACAACCCCACAGATCTTCCAAATGGCGCTGGAGGTATGTCTTGCATGCTACTTGAGCTCTGGCATTGCTTATAGTGATGCTGTCTTCCAGAAGCAATGGACGTGCAAGATGCAACGAAGCTGGTATTGGCAAGTCATTGGATTCGTACCCCACTGGCTATAATATGCTTGCAACTGCATCCTTCCAGGGGTATGCGCATGATTGTACCTGTCATGCATGTGATTACAACCTTTTTACCAGTTCTGGTTGTCAATTGCCATGCATTTGATGGTAGCAATGTGCAATGTAATGCAATGTAATCACACAAAGCATGATAATGTAATTAACTAATGGCCTTGGCGTGACTACTTGACATGCAGGGCTCAGTTGAGAAGCGCCAAGGCCGCACATATGGTCCCCCTGGTGGCAAGGCAATGTGTTTGTTCATTGATGATATCTCCATGCCAGCCATTAATGATTGGGGTAATCAGGTTACAAATGAGATTGTCAGGCAGCTTTTGGAACAAGGGGGGGTGTATAGCCTTGAGAAACCCATTGGAGACATGAAGTCAATTGTCGACACAAGGTTTGTAATCTGAGCAACATTTGTGGAACCAGTGTTTGCATATTGCGTATGCCTGCAGCTGGCAATTTGCCGCGTAAAGCTGCATTTAAATGAAGACGCAGTCTTGCAGTGCTGCGCCACCTTTCCATGATGCTGTCCTGGATTACCTAGCCACCTCTCTATGCAACCGGTCCTTGACTCTATCATCATTGCAGGTACCTCGCAGCCATGAACAAGCCTGGAGGTGGCAAGAACGATATCCCCAACAGGCTTAAACGGCAGTTTGCATTGTTCAACGTACCTCCACCATCTGTGGCAGCAATCAACAACATCTTTGGATCTGTCATAGAAGGTCGTTTCAGCCCTGATAAGTTTGAAACGGAAGTTGTTGATGTCGCCAAGAAACTTGTTGGTGTGACCATCAACTTGTGGAACAAAGTCCAGGCAAAAATGTTACCTACGCCTACAAAGTTCCATTACCAGTTCAACATGCGGGAACTGTCAAAGGTACGTAGTGATTCATAGGGAAGGCCCAAGGTCTGTTGCGTGATTCGCCAACCACACCATGGATATGATTGACCTTGCCTACTTAGTGGCATACTCTGGTGGATAATCACAAGTTGTACCAGAACTATGCTAACTGTGCATCGCTGGCCTAAGGCTGGTGGTTTTAATCATGGCCTGACATTTCCATTTGTTTCTGCATCAAACACAGGTTTTCCAAGGGGTAGTTCTGGCCGAGACAGACAGGTTCAACAAATCAGCAGACAAATCCAAGCCTTATGGTGGCAGTATCACCAGCTCTGCAGGGTACCTTCTTGCACTGTGGGTGCATGAATGTCAGCGAGTGTTCTCAGATAAGCTCATCTGCCAGGAGGACAAGACTTGGGTTGATTCCGCCATCAAGGAGCTCTGCAAGTGAGTGGCCATTCCAGACGTGGATGCTCCTGCGTCACACCTACACTAAACCTGCTCGCGTATCTGTTGGCATCCATATATAAGCAGATGCCCCACCCCCCCATCCTAGTGTCATTTATCAGTATTCCTACTAATTTTGCTACCTCGTCCTTGATCCAATTAATTTACGTACAAAAAACAAATTTCATAAATATACTCACTTAGAAGTGTAGGGACGCTGAAAAAGTTCTGCCATGCGCTTTATGTTCCCTGCTATCCCTGCTAGTGACTGTCTGGAATGACATTGTGCAACCAATGTGAGTCGATATTGACTAATTTTGACTTTGTGTTGTGTTCCAGGCAAAGCTACACTGCAGACCTTTGTAAGCAAGTTGAGACACCATTGTACTTTGTTGACTTCCTGAGGGACCCTGTGGTTGATGAAGAGACAGGGGAAGTGATTGATGCCCACCCATCCCACTATGAAGCTGCTCCTGGTGGAATGATCGAGCTCAAGTAAGATCAGTATTGCGCACAAAAGTCATTTTTTATCTTAATGCATAGCAATTCCCGCAGCACTCAACAACAATAAAAATAATGCACACTCCTAGCCAATGCAGTGTGCCTGTCACGCAAAGTTGAACCAAAATGTTGTACGCTCCAAGTGTACAATAAATGGCATGGCCACCAGGACCTTGGACAACAATATGACATTTACATTGTAATGCAAAATCAGCTGCATTACCTGGACTTGGTTGCGCGCCATCATTGAATCTTGTCGTATTGCAGGCAAAAGGTCGAGGCCCTCCAAAGGCAGTGCAACATTGAAAACCGTTTCCTCAAGTTAGACCTCGTTCTTTTCACTGATGCTTTGCTGCACCTCAAGCGCATCTCAAGGATGTTGGGCATGGACCGAGGATCAGCGCTGTTGGTAGGAGTGGGTGGCTCTGGTAAACAATCCCTTGCACGCTTGGCTGCGTACTTTGCAGGTAACATCTGCATGGCATACATCCCTGTAGGCAGAGCATTGCCTGTGTGGTAATATGATGGTAGTGATACCCCCCTTGAAAGTTTTTTGGGGGGGGGGGTTGCTCACCTGAGGCGCAACGGAATCTAACGTGCCTGCGGTGACAGGAAATTTTTAAAACTTCATAACTTATGTATTTTATTATAACGCTTTTTTCTAACATTTATCTATTGACTAACAGGGGCCCAGATTTTCCAAATCACTTTGACTAAGACATACAGTGTCGCCAATCTTTTTGAAGATATCAAAGCCATGTACAAGGTTGCTGGTTTCAAAGGCAAACCAGTTTGTTTCATTTTCACTGATGCGGAAGTTAAGGATGAGGCATTCCTGGAGTACATCAACCAGATATTGATGACTGGTGAAGTTGCTGGCCTGTTCCCCAAGGATGAGTTAGATGCCATCATCAATGACATTCGACCGATTTTCAAGACCAGTTGTCCAGGTGAGGCTCCCTGCTTTACAAAGCATGTAATTGCTCTGATATGCACAGTTTTGAGGGCATACAATCACCGTCTCAGACCCTTTTGCTATTGTAACTGTAACCATTTGGTGCGGTCTTACAGGCAGCCCAGACACTTGGGACAACCTGTACGCATTCTTCTTAAACAGAGTGAGGGACAACCTGCACTTGTGCCTGTGTTTCACGCCAGTTGGCACAAAGTTCAGCAGACGTGCCCAGCAGGTATAAAACCATCAGGGGAACCATGCAGTGGATGTCTGCAAGAAAGTCTTTTGCTTTGCCAATTGGTTTAATGGCTTAGCTCCAGAATTCCTGAGCTATTTTTGTGTTGCTGCAGTTCCCAGGATTGATCAATGGCTGCACCATTGACTGGTTCCTACCTTGGCCTGAAGAGGCTCTCATTTCAGTCTCCAGCAAGTTCATTGATGAATTTTCCATGGAATGCAAACCTGAAACCAAGAATGCTGTCAAGCGAATGATGGGCAGCGTGCATGTATCTGTAACACATGCTTGCCAGGCGAGTACAACGCTGCATGCCGCTACCTTCATCTTGGTGCACCTGACATATACAGGGTCCTGCAGGAGACCTGAATTGTGCATCGATAATCAGTGCACAGCACCCTGGGTGTTATGAATTCAATTGTGCTCAAGGACTCTGAGAACGGGGAATGAATGCAGGCTGTGTTGACTAAGTATATGTTGCATGGCATGTTGTGCTCTCTAAAGTGCACTAAAAATCCCTCTTGCTCATGTGCGTCGCAGGAATACTTTGAACGGTACAGGAGGCATGTGTATGTCACACCCAAGTCATACTTGTCGTTCATCAATGGTTTCAAAGAGTTGTACTCGAAGAAGCTTGCATGGGTGAAAGAGTTAGCTAGCTCTATCAACAATGGTTTGCAGAAGATGAACGATGCCAAGCAAGATGTACATCGCATGAAGGTAGGCTGGAAGCAATGTTATGAAGCAATAAGTGCCGTTGAATGGTATCCACAAAATGCCAAAGTACACACGTCGTTGCGATGATACCATTCATTATCTGATCTGGATATTCATGCTCGCCCGCAGGGGGAACTCGCAATTAAAAACCAAGAGCTGGCTGCGGCAACTAAGGCAGCAGAGAAACTTCTCCATGAGATCAGTGAAAGCACAGCCCTTGCTGAGAAAGAGAAAGCAAAGGTGGCGGTCATTGTTGATCAAGTCACACACAAAGCTCAGGTGAGGTGCAACAAATGCCCTGTGTAGGCCTTCAACGAGAGATGAAGGCAATTTCTGCATCACTGACACGTAAAATTTCTGGTGGATCTATATATGTCCTGCAGTGCAGGTTAATAATTAGTTGGATTTATCAAGTTGGCTACCAAATGATTTTTAATTACATATATATTGTGGCGTATTTGTCAGCGCTGCACCGTTCAAACGTGCATCAGCCAATTGCATTCCACTTAGTAACAATATTTTTCTGTAAATTGCAGGAAATTGCTGCAGTTAAAGATGATGCAGAAAGGGACCTGGCCGCAGCACGGCCAGCCTTGGAAGCCGCTGTAGCTGCATTGAATTCCATAAGTCCCAAGGATATCAATGCGCTTAAGGCCCTCAAGAATCCACCAGATGTCATCAAGCGTATTTTTGACTGCGTCCTGCTACTCAGGTATGCAGAGATTATGGGTGCTTGACAATAGGTTGCTTTTACTGTTCCAACAGCAAGGGCCCACATGTTGATATAATCATTGTATCAATCTTGTATAATCTTGTATAATTGGCAATGATTTTGGCATTGAACCCTGATCAATTTGCTTATTTTCATGCAACAGGCACCTACCTGTTCACAAAGCTCAATGGCAGGCTGTGAAAGGCGTGCAAGTGCTTCTCGGCACATACGAGGAGGCAGTCAAAATGATGGGGGATCTCACCTTCCTCTCAACTCTGATGAACTTCCCTAAAGAGCAGATCAATGACGAGACTGTTGAGCTGCTAAAACCTTACTTTGCCGCACCTGATATGAATTTTGAGGCCGCCAAGAAAGCTAGCGGAAATGTGGCAGGCCTGTGCAACTGGTCAGAAGCTATGTGCAAGTACCACGACGTGGCTAAGGTACGCAGTGACACCAGGAAAGGACCATATGCACACACCATCCTGACAGTGCCACCCCGCATATTGCACTGCAGGTATTACACCAGGAACGGACCCTATGCACAAACTATGGAACAGTGCAGGGTGCAATATGCATGGTGGTCCTAGGCACAGTATTCGCCAGGCATAATTGCTGAATGCTGCACAGCACGCAATCTAAGGATAAATTGCAGGAGCAGTCAGTGCATTGGTTGCCTTCATTCATTGCAGCGCTGCAATGCGCACCTGTTTTGGTTCTCAAGATTTTGCCGCACAAAAATTTACCTGGCATCCTTGTGCAGATGGTGGAGCCTAAGATTGCCGCTCTGAGAGAAGCTGAGGCGGAACTGAAGGTTGCCACCAAAGAGAAGACCACTGCAGAAGAGCGCATGGCAGTCGTGCAGAGCAACCTGGATGAGATGCAAGCTCAGTTTGATGCCGCAATGCAGCAGAAGCAATCCTTGGAAGAAAATGCAGCAGCAACAAAGAAACGCATGGAATCAGCAAATGCCCTGCTGTCAGCTTTGGCTGGCGAGGAAGCGCGGTGGACAGAGCAAAGTAAAATGTTTGATGATCAGATTCAGCGCCTTACAGGTATGTACAAATCTGCAGCATCAACCAGTGTGTAGGGCGCAACATTGCCGCAACATTTCTTCTGTTTATGGACCCATATTAACGCCGGCAAAATTGCCCAATGCAGGAGACTGTACCATTGCTTCTAGCTTTGTGTCGTATCTTGGACCCTTCCACAAAGAATTCAGGGAATTGCTCCTAAACAGGGAGTTCATTGGCAACTGTAACAAGCTCGGGATACCAATATCCAGAGACATTCAGGTATCATCCACTAGAGGAAAAGCACAGCCCATATTGCAATATTGGCATGTTTGTTGTGCGCACAAACTACTTACGCCATCACCTCATTGCAAGCAGCACGTCCAACATCTGCATTTTCTGCTGTTCTGAATTCAAGATGCACTAGCTTGGAGCATGATGCAGGAGTGCATGCAGCCAAGGCCTGCTGCTGGGCTCCTCAACTCTGCAGGAGTGCAGCCGCAGAATGCACCCCTTTTGGATTTACTGCAAACACAACTTTTAACAATGTTTTATTTGGACACAGATCACCAAGTTCCTTGCCGATGATGCGGAGGTTGGAGAGTGGACTCTTCAGGGGCTTCCCACCGATGACTTGTCCATACAAAATGGTATCATGGTGACACGAGCAACTCGGTATCCAGTTCTTGTGGACCCTCAAGGCCAGGTACAATGCCTTTATTTGTGCATTAATTCGTATCCATGGTGAATACTGGGTAAACATGGCAACTGATACAACAAACCTCTTTATCAATTTCAATTATTTCCATGCAGGGACGGGCGTGGATCATAAACAAAGAAGAAAAGAATGGGCTGCGCGTGACCCAGCTTAACGACAAGAATTTCAGAAGCATCTTAGAGGTAAGTTGGTCGATTGTTTTGTCCGCAATTGCATTGTATTGGCATATCGCCTCATATGCAATGTGCCAACCTAATGCTGAAATGGTTCTGTTATTCTCATAATTATATTTCCACTTCATTCAGGATTGCTTGATGTTTGGCAAGCCTTTGCTGATAGAGAACATGGATGATGACCTTGATCCAATACTGGATCCTGTGTTGGAGAAGCGTTACATCCAGAAGGGTGGGTACCTGAAGGCCCTGAGCCTGTAGTTTTGAAGTCACTCATCTCAACACCTGCAGTTGCTGATAGTATCATGGTTGCAGGCCGAACCACAATGGTTGCGCTTGCCGATAGGGAGGTAGATTTTGTCGATACTTTTAAACTGTTCTGCACGACACGGATACCAAACCCGCACTTCACACCGGAATTCAGCGCAAAGGTCACTGTGATTGATTTCACGGTCACAACAGCTGGTTTGGAGGATCAGCTGCTTGGCAAACTGATTCTCAAGGTGAGTGGCCTATATGGGCAGTCCAGTGCTTGAATGCTACTTCCAATAACGCTGTGCCATAAACGGTTCCTTTTCTGGGTAAAAACTGCACTATTGGACGTGGGGTGCACTGTTTCTAAAGATGGACATTGATGTACCCTCCTTGCAAATGTGGCACACCTGGACACTCTTGTGAATTGCAGGAAAAGCATGAGCTTGAAGAACAGAGGCACAAGCTGATGGAGGAAGTACAGAGCTACAAGCGCAAGATCAAGCAGCTTGAAGATGATTTACTGTTCCGGTTATCCAACTCCCAAGTAAGCGGGAAGCTGGAACTCAATGAATGCACCGCAGTCACAACACAAATTTGCAGCGTTAATTAGGACTGCTTTGGCAAAGATAGCCGATGTTTCTCATGCCATTGACGTGACATTGTATGCAGGGCAACCTGCTTGATGACACTGAGCTCATTGATGTCCTTGCGTCAACCAAGAGGACAGCTCAAGAAGTCAATGAGAAGCTCATCACAGCCAGTGAAACAAACAAGAAAATCAATGAAGCCTGTGAAGAGTATCGTCCCGTTGCAAGGCGGGCCACCATTGTATACTTCTTGGTTGCTGAATTCAGTGTGGTCAACTGCATGTATCAGGTGGGTATAGATGCAGCGGCTGACCACAGGTTCTACCATCACTTGCTTTCTTAGTTGCAGAAAGTTCAGGATATCTATTATGGCCATGGCTGTACTGCCAATGGAGGTCCACTGTAGCTGTTCCATGGAAGTCATTTTGCTCACTAAAGAACCTATTCTGTGTGCAGACCTCATTGACACAGTTCAATGAGCTTTATGAACTAGCTATCGACAACTCTGAGAAGGCAGCCATTGCAAACAAGCGCATCAACAACATCATCGAACACATGACGTATGACATTTACCAGTACATACAGCGTGGGCTGTTTGAACGGCACAAGATCACGTTTGCACTGTCATTGACCAACAAGGTCCTAGTGGCAGCCAACCAGGTATGCAAAGCATTTTGAGCACCGGCGCGCGCTGTTAATATAATTACATAGACTCAATTAAACATCAATAATTAATTGTATATACCTGTGCTTGTTCCCCTTGCCTAAACCCTCTGCCATACGTGGATGGGCATGGATGCATGCATATGCAATTACCAAAGTAGGTGCTACCCATATGTGCACAATGTCCTTGCAGATCAAGAAGGAGGACATTGATATCTTCCTCAAAGGGGGCGGGGCTTTGGACATCAATAGTGTGAAGAAGAAGCCCAAGGTGCGGAATTGGTTTATATGGATGCCCTCAACATACAAACACCAACCACTTACCCGCATGTCTGCCAGTGCAGTTGCGATAAGAGTATCAGGATGTTGCATTCAACAAAATCATATGATACCAACTTGCTGTGCGTGCAGGAATGGATCCCTGATTACGTGTGGCTGAACATAGTGGCATTGTCACAAATGGACGCCTTCCGCGACATCATGGAGTCGGTCTACAACCATGACACTGTATGGAAGCAGTGGTATGATCAAGAAACCCCAGAGTTGGCAAAACTGCCTGAGTATGAGGGACGCTTAACAAAGTTCGAGCGCATGTGCCTGGTCAAGGTATATAGCCGTTTGTTTCCAAATGTGTTGTTCTGTTCTGCAGTACACGTGTCTGTTGGCCGTAGGCAAACATTTAACATATGCTCATAGCCACGAACCCTAACCATTGTAGGCATTCCGAGAAGACCGTATGCTGGTAGCTGGGGCTGAATATGTAGCTCACAATCTGGGAGCTAAGTACATCGAGTCAATACCTCTGAGCATGGAGAAGCTCGGGACTGAGAGCAAACCCAAGGCCCCAGTGATTTGCCTTCTGTCGCCAGGTATGGGCTTGCACAACCAGACCCGGTGATGGACTTGGTATGAATACGTGGCAGAAAATGTGCAATTGCACTGGTGGATGTCCTCCTGTACATTTTTCACATACTTAGTGACCAATGGGTTCTCCACGATTTCTGCAGCCATACGCAATTGTGCGCAGCAACATACAACTAACACTCAGTCTGATGCTGATTGGAAGCCTTACAAGATTTGCTGCTGTGTCTGAAACAGGCTCGGATCCAACCAAGATGATAGAAGAGCTAGCCAAGAAAAGGAAGACCAAGGTCCTTGGTGTGTCCATGGGCCAGGGTCAAGAGGTCATTGCAAGGAAGTACATGGCTATGGCCATGGCTGAAGGGCAATGGGTGCTGTTGCAAAACACGCATCTCAGCCTTGGATACTTGAATGAGGTAAGCTGGACCATGGTAGTGGTGGCAGTGCAAGTACTCCAACCTTTAAGTGAAAGGTTGTGGTCCTGCACGCATTTTGCATGATTGGCCTGACATTCCTGGAATCCCAGTATTATTTTGGATTACTCACAGGTTGAGCAATGTCTGTCCAAATCGGTGGATATCCATGAGAACTTCCGGCTGTGGATCACTGCTGAACCCCACGAAAGCTTTCCCATTGGCCTTCTTCAAATGGGCATAAAGGTGACTAATGAAGCCCCAGTTGGCATGAAGGCAGGTCTGAGAGCTTCATACCAGTGGGTCTCCCAGGTGAGGCCACTTGCATTGATCAGAGCAGCCCCGGCGCCTGTCACCACATGATTATCCACCACCAAGATCGCATGCAGAAACAGCAGGCAAACAGAGGAAGTGATCGACCAAAGGAATATACAACAGGGTCGCTGTATCAGATACTGTCCCAGATTATGTTTCCGCTACATCCTTGATAACCCATACATTTGTATGCGTACTGCAGGACATGTTGGACGCTGTGAACAGATTGGAATGGAGACAGCTGCTCTTTGTGCTGTGTTTCTTGCATTCCCTCGTCCAAGAGCGACGCAAGTTTGGACCCATTGGGTGGAACATCCCCTACGAGTTCAACCAGTCAGATCTGTCAGCATGTTGCCAATTTTTGCAGGTAATTTCCTATTGTTAAACCTGAATTTTTTAATAATGTGCGCTGTATTCTGTATGTTGTAATTACGTTGGCTCAATAGTTGTCCCCTGTGGCCAGAACCATCTGCTGGATATGGATGCCAAGAGAGCTACCCAGCCCAACTGGGAGACTGTGAGATACATGATCTCAGTGATCCAGTATGGAGGCCGAATCACTGATGATTTTGATCAGCTGCTGATGGACACATATGCTGAAAAGTACTTCCACATGGTGCGTATCATCAGTACAACTCCAATGCCACACGTTATTATTATTTTTGCACTTGAACATGCCATGACGCATACTCGCCACTTGCGCAGGGTGTGATTCAGAAGGACTATGAGCTTTACAAGGATGAGCGCACAGGCATTCAGTATACGGTGCCGGATAACACTGACATAGACGTTTTCAGGAGAGCCATTGAAGAGCTTCCAGCGCAAGAGAGCCCAGAGATTTTTGGCTTGCATCCAAATGCTGACCTGACTTTCAGGACCTTGCAAGTATGGCGCATATAGCACACGACCACAAGAGGGCTATTGTTGTTGTTTGCTGCAGCCCTTGTTTTGCAATGTGAATGCTGGGTGGGGGCTGGCGTATGTAACTGCTCCTTGCGGGTGTGCAGGCCCAGGCTGCTGTGCAAACCATTCTGGACACCCAGCCCAAGGGGGCTGGTGGAGGTTCAGGAGCGTCAAGGGAGGAGACAGTGGACAGGCTTTGTGAGGAACTGCTGGCAAAGGTAATCAGATGCCCATTGCCATACGGTTGCCCATTGGCAAGATAAATACTGATGTTTTTGCATTTCCGATCTGAAGACTAGTCTAAACTCTGAAATGCATTGTCTGCACTACAAAGGATTACTGAGGATGTCTCATGGCCTGGGTGCATTTCTCCATTGGATACAAGCAGTATCAACAGTGAGTTCCCTATTTGCAGGTACCCGCTATGTTTGAACCCGAAGAGACAAAAGAGCGCCTCAAGAAGCTTCCAGGTGGCCCTTCAATGCCATTGACGGTGCACCTGCGCCAGGAGATTGATCGACTGAATGTAGCTATCAGCCTCACTGGTGTTACTCTGAAGAACCTGAGGATGGCCATTGCTGGTGAGTGGGGCAGCGTTGCATGCGAAGAACAACTTTGTTTAAAAACTGATAATGGCAGGGCCTGGCAGAATTGGCAGTCTGTGCACATGCCCTGCCAGGGTTGCACCCTCCAAATCGGTCATCTTCACAATCTGGTGAACAAGGTTGAAGGCTTGCCAGTGACATCAATTTTGCATTGCAGGAACGATTGCTCTCAGCGGCAGTCTAATTGACACATTGGATGCACTCTACAATGCAAGGGTTCCAGCAGATTGGCTGAAAAAGTCTTGGGAGGCCAGCGCGCTGGGCAACTGGTTTGCTGGCTTGCTCCAGAGGCATGATCAGCTCTGGAAATGGCTCAACTATGGCAGGCCCAAGGCATTCTGGTTGACAGGCTTCTTCAACCCACAGGTATGGTGATCCTGTTTACTGTAGCAACTGTTATATACTGTATAATAAAGGTATTCACGGCAAACGTGCCGGCAAACTGCATATCCATATAATAATTATAATTCCATATGATGGGCACACGCAGTATGCCATATGGGTCCATATGCAATACATCCTTGGCGCCCTCCAACCTGGGTGTTACCAACAACATTGTCTGCAACAGGGTTTCCTTACAGCTGTAAAACAAGAAGTGAATAGAAGGCATGGGAATGACAAGTGGGCACTGGATGACGTTGTCATGGCTAGCGAGGTCACACATCCCGCCAAGGATTTCGACACCTTGCGTGATGCCCCACAAGAAGGAGTATACATCTATGGGCTGTACTTGGATGGCTGCGCCTGGTCAAGCAAGTAAGACAGCCTGCTTGCTTTCATTATAAAGATTTATTGCACAAACCTCTCAATCTGCAACAATGGCTTGCAATTTCACAAATGTCCACATCAAGCTTGCCCTGAAAATGTTGTCAAATTGCATCACAAATTACGCCCAATAAATTTATTCCATAATGTTACAGAAAGACCAAAACACTGTATGAACTGTGGTCTACTGTTCCAGGGAGAACAAGCTAGTGGACGCGGAGCCCAAGAAGCTGTACCACCCTCTACCGGTGTTGTATGTTACCGGGGTCTTGGCCAAGGACAAGAAGAGGTCAGGGGTGTATGAATGCCCAGTGTACCGGGTGAAGAAGCGCACCGGAGCCAACTACATCACGACATTCCAGCTGAGGACAGAGGATGACAGGTCAAAATGGATCACCAGGGGCGTATCCCTGCTCTGCTCTATTGATTGATCTGGGTCACTTTGCAACTGGAGGACTCCCAAGGCTGTTGGTGAATAAGTCCACATTCTCAAGATAGTCGGCGTTTCACAGCCGCCTGTCGTGGTGCGTACTGTGCTCCGCATGTTGAACACTCGGTTGTAGGCTGCGAGCAACACCTTGATTGAGTTGATTTGCTGCCAGTATGTTGCCACGAAGTAATAGCAAAAAAATGACTCTTACCTGGCAGAAAATTGACAAGCAGACTGAGCACACATAGCCCAGATCAATAAGCTTCTGCAGCCAGAACCCAGTAATACTCAATAGAAGGAAGGTTAGTTGTATTGGCACAGCATCTGGCTGCGCATCACGCTGCCAGATTGGTCATTGATCATCTCTCTTACAAATGCTGGCAACATGCTGACTGCCAGATCTTAGCTCATTATGCACAGCTGATCAACAGCTATAACGTCACAGCAACATACCTTGTGGCAAAAGCATGATGCTCGAAAGTCAACTGACAGTGACTGCGGCATCTTCATAAACTCGCGTGTGAATGAGCTCGCACCATAAAGACCCTGCAGTGCAGGACTGATGTAATTCACCATGGCGAGTAACATATTGTGTCACAAGTTCAAGAACATTGTCCTGATGTAGCAAATCACCTGCACAGCGCTAGGATGCATGACTCATTATGATAACAAAAGCACAGCACGCACCAGCAAGTACTGCAACAATGCGCTCATTGACCTCGGCTCTGTGTACATGCCGTGCGTCAGATAAGCAGCTTGCTGCAGGTACGTCGATTTGTGCCCACCCAGCATGCAGGCATCAATCATCACCTCGTTCCTCTGCACGTCAATAAAGACAAGTTGAAATATATTCACAAGTATATGTCATGCAGTAACTGGCTGTGTATCGGTGCCAACCCCAAGTGAAGTTGACGAATCACCTCTGCTGAGCATAAGGTTCAGCCCCATCAAGGGCTGGTGTAACCACCCATTGATATGCAAGTACGTGGCATTGCTTGGCAAGTATGACTTGGCAAGTACCACTATGATGAAGATGCAGCTGTCCCTACCTGTGCAGCAAAGATGGCATTCATTACAGCAATATACTGCGACGGATAGTCGCAGCCCCCCATCAAGCACAACACCCGTGGCTTCCCAAGCTGATCCGGCAGTGTGTGGCTGCCTGCACTGCTGCTGCGCCGCTGCAGGCTGTTGATATAGCACAACGCGCGGGAAAGTGCACCTGACAAGCAAGTCTCCATTCCTGTAGGGCCACCGCAGACGTTCGCACAGGATTACGGGAGATGGGGGGCACATTGCGAACACAGAGGCGGTGCCGAGTGTTCAGGCAACGCACTTGTGGCCTCCATGGTTCCCATCACAGCAAGCTGCTGGAGAACTGTTGCTCCAATCGTTTCTGCTGGCGTGGCCACGGCTTGCTGGGCACTGCTTTCGTACAGCAGGCGGCTGCAAAGTGACAAGATGAGCACTCTTGAGGCAAGTCTAGGCCAAGGCATTGTGCAGAAGGTATGTGGACAAGAGGAAAAACAGTGTTGCTTGTCTTCCTTACATACCTGCTGCTGTTGGCCACCCCAAAAACAGCGAGCTTATTGCTTTCATGGAGCAGCATAAAGGCGTTGAGGAAGCACAGGACCTGCAGCATGCACCGCATACAGTCAAGGTGCGTGCTACCAGTGCTGTGCATTGACACCACTATGCTGCTCCACCATACCTGCTGCAAGACTGCTTCTTCCCTCGGTTGAGAGCCTTTGCTATCGCCGTTTGCCACCCACCAACTCGCTGGGTTTACATCGAGCAAGAGCACCAGCAACCCAGCGTCGCCTGCACACCGAGGGGTCAGAAAGCGAAGTATTAAATACTATCGCAACTGCTTAAGTAGTAATCGTACCTCCATCAGCCATGTTGTAGTCTGTAGTTGGGTTTCAGCGACCTGCCAAGTGACATTCAAATGCATGCATATCGGCGTCATTGCATGCCATCTGTTGGTGCCATACACAAACTATAGCGACTTCGGACATGCAATATATTTCTTGAAGGTCGTAAGTTTGCGCCCACTTATGTATACAGTGTACAGCAGTTGGTCGCGATAGATCTAGATCCATGCCGACGTTCCTGAAAAATGCATGCCAAACTGTATCCGCGCAACAACAAAGACCGCAGTGGGTTGGTGATGTCAACAACTACGGCCACTTGCTGTTGTTAATATCACGTTGCTGGCTGTGAGGGAGGCACCAACTCTACTGCCAACGGGGGAAAACTTCCACGTGCCTGCAAGTGCCTCGGTGTCTGCACCATTGTGCACCCATTGTGCATTGTATGTCACGGGTATTTTCTCCACGAAAGGGCACCGGTTGTCCCCCCACGACCGCAAATTTGACCTCACAGTAGCAGGCTGCGTACGATTGATGTTCTATCTAAACCCTGCTGGAGTGTGTAGCAAGGAAGCTTTCCCGGGTGGCTTCAAAAACGACGAAACTCGTTTCAAGGCCACCGCATGCTCATGGTCCCACCAAGCTTTGAGGTTTCTTCCGCGATTCTGCGCGTCATGGCTTGTGGGTGACCGCAAAACTTGTCTTTTTCTCCCAGTGATACCAGTTTTCTTGGTGTTCGGCTTTTGCCACCGTTCCCAACGACGCAAGCAGCAAACATGCCACCACAACACTCAGACAGCCTCGAGCCAGAGGCGACGAGCCTGACAAAGTATCCGCGGCTGCAAAAGGCTTACAGGATATATTGCCGTTTCAAGCCGCCACCGTCAGGTGAGTGGGTTGACTGTTGCAGAGTGGCGGTCATCTTGACGCGAATCCACACGTATATGGAAGTGGGGTGCATGCATATGCGTGTGTGCACTCTTTTGCTGCGCTCGAGCCACAGGCGGTTTGTAGGCGTGACATGGGCTGGTTTACGTACCTGGGTTATTAAGGGAATCAGGACCAAGGCCCTGTTGGGAAGTGGGCGGGTTGGTTCAGTACGCCCCAACGTCCCTGTGCCAAGCGCTGAACAGTTTCGTACAGTTCCGTTCGTTGCTTGTTGTCCCTCTGCAAGTGTTTAATTAAACAGGTGCTTTTGCACATGTTATCCTTTGTGTCGGGCGTATCCCTATGACCTGTGCGCACCTGTTTGGCCAATCCTGAGCACGTTGCCACACCTATGTGACTGGAACTTGGGTTGCTCTGCCTGGGGTGTCACATTCCAGCCAAGCTCAAGCCAAGCTCAAGCCAAGCTCAGTGGTCCTTACTTTGCTGTGTCATACCTTCTCGTTGTGCCGCCACCCACTGGCTTCGTTACACCACCAGTGAACTTCCTTGTTGAGTGACAGACCATGTGGGCTGCACCCGCTGAGCACGCGCACCCCCCCCACACACCGAAGGCCTTGTTGCTGTGCAGGCGTGACAGTGAACATAGGGACCGTGGTCATCGCAGCCGCCTTTTATGGAGGTAGGTGGTTTCAGGCAACTTTGTTTGGGGAATGTACAAAAGATATTGATAACTTCTAGTGACGGTGTTGCCTGGCCTGGCGGCTAAGCTGAGTCTCTTGCTATCGCAGCGCTGTACTTTTCTATTGGCAGCGCCTTCCTGCCAGGACACGCCGCCTTTGCGACTCTGCTGATATGGGCAAGTGCCCAAGTGGGCGCCGAAATCGCGCATTGGGTAAGCCCTCACTACGACCCCTCTCTGGCAATTGTATCGGTTTATTGCTGGTTGCAATTCGCTGCCAATATAGTTCCTGGCAAGAATGGTGCTGCTGAACGATTGCTTCGCTAACCCGCCTCTGGGTTTCTTGTCTAGTTGCGCCTGCCGCGGGTGATTGGCATGCTTGCCGCTGGTATACTGCTGCGCAACATCCCATGGTCAGCCATCGACTCCTTCCCGCCCAGATGGGGCGTTCAAATGAGAGCAGCAGCGTTGGCGACCATCTTTTTGAGATGTGGATTGGAGCTGGACTTCCAGGCACGTGAAATTTGGCACACGTTTGGACAGCTTGCTCACATGCACCCCTGGTGTCACTGCATACCCTTAGGGCGCACATAATGGTTTGAAAGTCTGTCCCAAGCCATGTGTTGCTTGTTCCGCATGCGCAAAACCCACCCACGCAGGCCACGCACCTAAGAACAGTCTATAATAAATTGTTGAAACACAATAAATGATAACATTAATTATAATAATTACAAATTTCCTTCAGTGCGCTCCCTGCCCCACGCAGACCATGAACCTAACAGTAGTTTTGACCATTATGCTTTTAACTTCTTTTATGCAAGCGCAACCCCTCACCACGCAGACCATGAACCTGTACAAGTGGCCCGCGCTACGCCTGGCCTTCTTGCCAGGCATGATAGAGGCGTTCACCGACGGCGGGCTGGCCGTGGCCTTTTTCGGCATGCCTGTGCTCCTTGCTTTCTCCCTGGGATTCATCCTCAAGGCCGTGGGCCCGGGCCTGGTGGTCCCCGCCATGTTCATGCTGCAGAAGAAGGGGCTGGGGACCAGGCGAGGTGCGTGTGGTTGCACATGGATCTTCCACTGGGACCGCGTTGCATACAGAGGGACTGAATCAACTGGGCATTTAATCTCCATCCACCTTATGGCAGGCGGGTACTTTGCGCAGCAGTGTGTTTGTTCCCCTGGGCTCTGTACTGGGGGATACAATCATGGGTAGTCATCATCCTCGGTTGCACAGTTGCATCGAGCTCAACTCTCAGCTCTCAATGCTCAGTGCTCAGTACTCAGGGTTGTAACTGTGGTCAGTGCGCAATGCCTGTGTCGTGGCCGCAGGTGTGTCCTACGTGGTGGCTCAGTGCTCAGTGCTCGGAACTCAGGGTTGCCATGGTGCTCAGTGCTCAATTCTCCGCAGGTGTGCCCTCCGTGGTTGTGATTGCCGCCAGCTTTGATGACATCATCGCCATCACAGGATTCTCCATCTTCATCTCAGTGGCAATTACGGGGCAGGGCGACGTGGGCTGGCAGATAGCAAAGGGGCCCGCACAGGTGGGTGGGGGGTGCGTCGTGTGGCTGTGTGTAGCACCTCTAGGGGAGGTTGCTACTTTGGGGTGTGACGTATGTGATTTGAATGGGGATTGTGGAAATTCGCACTGAGGTGGCAAATAGCCAAAGGATCAGCACAGATAACCGGGCATGCAAGGGCGCCACGTGGCCATGCAAGTTGGGGGTCGCCTGGTTGTAGGCTGCCATAATGGCAATGATGGGCATGTCATGAAAGCCATGACCTGCAGTGTTAAGTGCGCATACCCGCAGGCTGATCCGAATAGGTCAATCCTGGTGGGCACCACAGGTTGCTTCAAACTGGCCAATGGCTCCATTTGCCGTTGTGTCAAGTTGAAGCAGAGTTGCGTTTTTGCCCTATACAACTCCATTGCCTGGTGCAGGTTGTGTTTGGCATCATCGCCGGCATCCTGGGTGGCATAGTGGTGGGCTGCACCAAGATATTCCAGGGGAGGTACACGCGCCTTTTTGCAATCTACGGAGCCTGTGAGTACCACCACCGACCCATGTTGCATTCATGGCAGCCGCACGCCCTATTGGCATTGAGCCCCGCGTGTTCCTGGCCTGTGTTCCTGGCCTGTGCTGTGTGCATATGGGCCCGACGTGCTGCTATTTGCAATTTCCACCCCTGGTGCTTAGTGCCCAGCGCCTGACTGTCTGTGGCTGTTTTGCAGGTCCGCTCACCATCCTCTTCCTGGCATCAAATAAAATGCCTGTTCATTTCCTGCATATGTATAACCAAGTGCTTTGATTTCGCTGCAGGCCTGCTTATCATGTTCTTCCTTGAGCACTTTGACATGCTGTCGGGGGGGGCGCTGGGCTCGCTCACGATTGGCCTGGTGGTGTGCTTCATGTGGGAGAGGGTGAGTGGCGGTGGTGCTGGTGGTGGTGTGCAGATTATGTTTGTGTAGATGTCTGGAAGACTTAGGAGTTTATCGGTCAAGGCAGCTAGCCGGCCGCGCTGTCTGTCCCTTGCATCATGCCATTGACCACTCCCCCTGAAACCCCTCTTTCTTTCTCCAGTGCCGTCCCCGCTGCCTGTCCCTGGGACCCCTGCTGTCTGTCCTTGCATATTTCCACTGATCTCCCCTCCTTGAACCCCCTCCCGTTTCCTCCAGGGCCGTCCCCGCTGCCTGTCCCTGGGACCCAGCGACGAGTACAGTGCTGAGGTGGAGCGCGTGATGGCGGTCATCTGGAACTGGATCGCTGAGCCGCTGCTGTTTGGCACCATCGGGGCCTCTATCTACTTCAAGACGCTCACCACAAACATCATCCTCAAGTCGCTGGCCCTGGTGGTCATTGGTGAGTGTTGAATGCGGGTGGGTTTGGGGTCTAGGATTTAGGGCTTGCCCTTGTCGCTACCAACATCATTTTAAAGTTGCTGGCCCTGGTGGTCATCGGTGGGTATGCAAGGTGGGCAGGGTTGGGGTTTCTGGTCAGGGTTTTGGCCTGGATCGGTGGTCGGTGTAGGTGCAGGGCTAGTGGGGCTGCAGCACGATGCAGCATCCACTTATATGGTGCAATTGCTCTCTGCACCACCAAGGAGCAGCAAAGTTTATATAGGACGGTGGCGCAAACTGGAGTCCTCTCCTGTTTAATGAGCTGCTTAGCAAGTCCCTGTCAGCGTAGGACTGTGGTGGACAAGTGCATGGCGGTGGCAATAACGAGTGTGGTTGAAAGTGACCGGCGTATGCACCCAGTAAGCGAAATGCAGGCCATTGCTCACCTGGCGTACCCTCCCCCTCCCTGCAGGCGTGACGCTGCGCATCATCGCCACCTTCATTGCGCAGTTTACTATAAACCCTAAACCCTGACCCTAAACCCTGCAGGCGTGACGCTGCGCATCATCGCCACTTTCCTTGTGCAGTTTACCATAAACCCTAAACCCTGATCCCAAACCCTGCAGGTGTGACGCTGCGCATCATCGCCACCTTCATTGTCATGTCGGGCCTGCACTACAGCTTCAAGGAGCGCATGTTCTTCGCCATTGGATGGACACCAAAGGCAACGGTGCAGGTGCGGGAAAACCCTAAACCGTAAATCCTAAGGCAATGGTGCAGGTGTGGGAGAACCTGTGCTGTCCCTCATGTGCGATATACCGCATACATGGCTTGTCACTGTTAGGGCTGCATGGCGCCCATGCACCATCCGATGCATGTTGCGGAGCACGGGTGCGGCATTACCACCACCCAAATTCTCCACATTCACAGATAATGATGCCTGTGCTTCCAGTTTAGGGTTCAGGGTGTGCAAGCCAATGCTGAGCGATCAGGATTCTTTCTTTTATTGTGCAAAAAGCCCGCGCTGTACGACAACCCTGGGCACCCTTCCACACCCCAGCAGGACAACAGTATAACAGAATAATGACGAAGAGCCCAGCCCACCTTTTCCCTCTTTTCCTCCCGGCAGGCTGCCCTTGCCTCCTTCTTCCTGCAGCTTATCGTGAAGTACAACCAGATTAACAGAATAATGATGAAAAGCCCAGCCCACCTTCTTCCCACTTTCCCTCCCCGCAGGCCGCCCTTGCCTCCTTCCCCCTGCAGCTCATCGTGAAGTACAAGCAGGACGAGCCCAACTACAAGCAGTGGCTGGAATGGGGCAACGCCTGCCTCACCACCGCCATCTTTGCAATCATCGTGTGCGGAACGCTGGGCACGCTGGCCATCTACTGGACCGCATCCACGCTGCTGGGCAAAGATGAGGTGGGTGGTTGCTACGGGGGAAATGGGTGGGTGAGGTGGGGGAAGCGAGTGCTGGGGGGCAATGGGTGGATGAGGTGGGGGGAGGGGGGTCGATGCAGGGCAGGGTGCGCGCTGCTGGGCGCGGTGAGGTGTGAGGGTGGGTGGGCGAGATGGGGGAAGTGGGTGCGTAAGGTGGGGGAATTGGGTGGGTGAGGTGGGGGAAGCGAGTGGTGGGGGAAATGGGTCGGTGAGGTGGGGGAAGCGAATGGATGTGGGTGGGTGGGGGAAATGGGTCGGTGAGGTGGGGGAAGCGAATGGATGTGGGTGGGTGGGGGTGAGGTGGTGGGCGGGTGGGTAGGCTGTGCAGTGCAGGGTGCACGCTGCTGGGGAAGAAGGTGGTAGGTGGGCGGGTGGCTTGGGCTGTGCTGGACAGGGTGCGCGCTGCTGCGGGCCGGGACAGGGCTGGCGTGTCATTGGCCCGTTTGGACCAATACACTTTTCCATTTGTGCCCCTCCCTGTGAAGGCAGAAAATATGTGTATCTGAGGGGGATTACCCATCGCAATTGTATAAATATGATACTCTAAGCCTTGAACCCTACACCCTTGCTTGTGCAGGAGGAGGATGGCAAGTCTGGTGGCCCCGAGGTGGAGCCCACCCCCAGCCAGGTGCACGACATAGGGGACAAGGAGCAGGTGGCGGGGGGGCCGGCGCAGGCACGCAGGGCGCGGCGCATGAGCAGGGACGCCAACGCATACAGAATGTACGTCGGGCGGGGCTGGCTTGGGTCGGTGCACGTGGTGGCTGCATGTGTTGGCTGCATGTGTTGGCTTGCATCTCATGTTGAGATACTCATTACTTGGCGTTTGATTGGGGAGGCGTTGCATGTGATGGCTGCATCTGTAGGTGGCGAGTGCATGTGATCACTCCAACATTGCCTACACGTGCAAGGGGATTTCCTTGTGGGGAAGGTTGTGGGTAGGGTGTTGAGCAGCATTGCCTTGCATTGGATGGAGGGGGGTGCCCGGTCGGACCCATAGGGGGTGTGCCAAAATGTGGGGCAAATGCCGCCAGCCAGGTGGAATCGAACCACTGGGCCTCTCGGCCCCTACGGGTTTGAAGCCCGCACCCAACACCAGTCAGGGTCAGTCCGGCATGGTGAAATTGAGAAAATTCAGAAATGTTGAGATTTTGGGGGGCACAGGATTTGAACCCACGACCTGCCAGTTACAGTGGTCATCTGGTGCACAAATAGGGAATTACTGCTGATCAAGTCCCAACCTGACAACTGTATCCATTGCTTCTTTGCATTTTTCAACTATGTCGTGGGCAAATTGGGTGCAGCTCCCATTGCCACAGCCCTGCCCTCCTCCACTGCCGCTTGTCACAAAAAACCCTTACCTAGGGTATTCAGGGTTTCTATGTTAGGGTGTAGCGACGGCCTCCACCAAGCTACCCCCCACTCCCTGCCCACCGCCCACCCACCCAACCCCACCCCCTGCCTGCAGCCACGAGCAGAGCGATGCCGAGTACCACTCCAACCTTGAGATCATCGATGAGTACTTTGACAACATTGAGCAGCTGCTGGAGCTGGTGGAGAGCAAAGGGGTGGGCGGCGAGGTGGTGGGCAACGTGTGCAAGGCCATTCGGAGCAAGCAGGAGGTGAGGGGGGTGGCATGGGTGGGGTGGCATGGGTGCAGCAGTGTGGGGGTTAGGAGGGGGGGGGTCATGGTTGCCAACAGCAGCTGCTGCTGCATGGGGTATGAGTGTGTGCATTCTTCTCTTTTTCTTTGTGTGAAAAACTTAAAAGTCTTTTCCAGGGCCCGCATGCAAGTGGTTGATGCACCATCCCTTCCTTTCCCCCCACACTACACCAAAATATCACATTACGGTACACAGGAATACGTGTGACATTACTGCAGCCTCATTTCCATCAAGTATTTAGATGGATAAAGAAATAAAAGTGCATATGTTGTTTAGGTTTACTAAAACAATCAATGACAGAAAAGTGACTGTTCTTCCCCTTCCCCGCAGCACCTTGAGCAGCACATGGGCCCCAAGGAGCTGACGGTGCGCCAGATGTTCCACCGCGCGGCCCAGGAGGCCCTGCTAGCCAACCACCTGCAGGAGGTGGCGCTGGATGGCGGGGGCCTGGAGGAGGGGGTGGGGGGCATGGTGGGCGGCAGCACGCTGCGCGACAGCACGCTGCGGGCCAAGAGCGCGCCTTCGCTGCTGCCATACAATGGGTCAGGCGACGACAGCGATGAGGATGTGGGGGGGGAGAGGGCGGGGCTGCAGGGGGCTAGGAAGCGTGGGGTGTCGCGCGAGGGCAGTGCGCATGGGCCTTAGTGATCTGGGCAGCATTGCAATGATGGGAAACGGGGTTTCAGGTGAATGCCGGATTTTTTGTGCGGGTTCAAGTGTGGTGGGGGGCGGATGGTGGGGTAATGAACCATTTATTTTCAATGTCGTTACGGCGCGTGCGTGGTGTGACCACATAACATTGCCAGGGGGGGAGGCCATGGTAGTGCATACTGCACCGAGCCTCACAGCAATTGCATCATCGGGTGGGTTTGGTGAGTTTAGGAAGAAGTAGTATAGAGCTAATTAGGTTTGGTCATTGCTAACAAGAGTTCAGGTGGGGAGTGGTGTTCAGTGTGAAGAGTCTCTTTTCAGTGGTAGGTAACCCTTTGGTGGACTGGTGATTGTAACAATACTCGTGCAAAGCTTTTCACGTGCAATTGCAACTTCTATGGTGAGCTGGCCGCGCAAGCAGCTGTGCTTTCCTTTCTTCAGCAGTGAGTTTGATAACACAAGTGGTGCTGCGCATGACGTGCAAGGCTGGGTTTGTGGCTCGTAAATAATGGCAAATGGTCCAACTTGAAGCAGTCAGTGGACAATCTAACATGACATACGGTACTTTCTTTTTTGGTGACACTTGACAGTGTGGTGTCAATTCTTGAAGAGTTTCAGCTGGATTAATCGCCCACTGAGTCAGCCGCTCCGGCGGAATTACTGTACTACATTGCATCCGATGCAGTTGATCCGGGTTCACGATATATATGGGGTCGCCGCATATCAATGCGTGACCTCTCTCCATAATCCAAGTTGGCTCTTAAAAGTATACATTTGCCGCAAACAGTGCTGGCCACCTTTGCCAGCCGTCTTGAAGACGTCTTGGCAAAGGCAACGCCGTGGGTCAATGCGCGGGTCTGTGTGATTGACCCAAATGTCCGACATTAAGCCAATATGGGGTCTGACTCAGACTCTGTGCGCCCTAAAAGTTTCCACTCCTGGAGACGGACCGTTGTCTGGGTGTCACAGTGTGTCACAGTATGGCACTTTTGCCCAGCTTCTTTTTTCAGTGCCCACTCTTCCCCGGGGGCCCATGGGAAGCAATGATTGCATCCAATTTTCACTTGAACCGACAGCAAAACAGGCGTGTGTAGGCTCAAGGTGGGATGCCGCAACCAGGTCCTTCGCATCATGTCAGTGACCACATCCTCCGCATGGGCTTAATCATCATCCTCCCCCTCCTCCATAGCCGTCAACCCCTCCACCTCCTCCCCACCATTGGCCACAGCAGCACCATCTGCCACTGCCACGCCACTTGGCACAGCAGCAACAGCTGGCACCTCAGCCCCTTCCGACTCTTCCACCTCGCCCTCCGCAGCCTGCCCATCGCCCTCTGGCGCCTCCCCGTTTGCTTCTTGAGGTGCTGCTCCCGCATCAGCCCCAACATCAGCCTCCCTGTGAGAAACAATGGCAGGTTTAACACGCAAATGCTGCAGTAGCGGGTTTGGGTCCAGCCGATCTCTACCTGCGACACCAGGCTCGCAGGTTGCCCCAGCTAGTTGCAGGTGTATGCATGCTGATGTTGAATGTACTGGGCAAGGCAGCGATTGCACAGGCGACGCACCACCATCACCTAAACCCTAAACCCTAGCGGTGCACAGCACTGCCATCTGCTAAACCCTACACAACCTACGCAGCGGTGCACAGCACTGCCATCTCCTAACCCCTAAACCCCAACGGTGCACAGCACTCACATGTCCGCCCCTTGCTCCCGCAGCCCCTCCACCTCCACCTCCAGCCGCTCGCAGGCAGCACGGATCTCGGCGTTCTTGCACACGGCAGCCATCCAATCCGCCTCCAGCTGGCGCAGCTCGGGGGCGCCACGTGTCTGCGCCAGCTTGCGCACGCGGTTGGTGTCCTCGATGGCCTGCCGCACTGATGCCAGTTCCGAGGTCAACCTGCGGAAGGGGCAGGGTTAGGGTTTAGGGCGGGAGGGAGAGGCGGGGTTAGGGTTTAGGGTGGGAGGGGAGATTACAGTTGCATTTTCAATAAAGGCCTCCCAGCGAGGTACAAGGGATGGCACTGTACGGTGTGTGGCAGCAGAAGAGAGCCCTGGGAGGGCACCGAGGTGTGCAGGCTGAGGGGGGGTATGTTATGATCACACGCCTTCTTCATGGTTGCAGCAACCCCCGCCTTTGAAGCATATGCACAAAGCTACCCCAAATCCCAACCTGGTACCACAAACCACTAATCGCTGGCCACGCCTGGCTTCCACACCACACAAGCAGCCCGGCCTCGCCAACTCCCTCCCCCTCCCACCCCCACCCACCTCCTGCACGTCGCCTCCAGCCCGTCGTTGTGCGCCCGCCACACGTTGGGCCCAAACTTGAGCAGCAGCTCCAGGTTGAGCAGGCGCGAGTACTGGTGCTCAAGCTGCGCGTGCGCGTTGTCAAGCGCCTGCTTCCACGCGCCAAAGTCGTTGCGGTGCACCTGGGGCGGAGATTTTAGGGTTGAGCGCTTGTCAGCGCTTCTGATGTCGGCGCCTGGCCGTTCATAAACCCTAGCTCCGGGCATAACCCTCGGCACATGGCATGGCTGCTGAATTTAGTTTAAGGTTTAGGGTTGCGCGAACCTGAGGTGGGGCATCCAGGCGGTATCGCGAGCTGTCCGGTGCCGCCATGGGGATGGACTGACGCACCCGCTCCATCTCGGCGGCCAGGATGGGGTGGTTCTGCAGGAGTGGGTGGGGGCGGGGTGGGTGGACGGGTCAACAGAACTGCACAGCACCACAATTTTTGTGCTTGCAGATTCAGTCTGCAGGTTGTTCACGGGTATAACATTTCCTTTCTTTCTAAGTGGCTAGTGCCAGGTCTGACGTGGGAAACGGCTGGTGGCAGGCTGGAGTGGATTTCCAGGGTCAGTGGCGGGTGCAAGGTGACATGGGTGACCCGCGCTCTTTAGTGGTACGGTGCTAGTCAAGGGGCGGTACCTTGAACTTTGGAGGCGGCATGGGTGGCAGCTGCTTCAGAAAATCGATTGGCCGCTTGGTGCTGCGCTTCATCTGCAGCACGCAAGGGGGATGGTGATGCTTGCTACCCATACCCAAAGGCCAAGTGCCCCTATCCTACACGCCAAGCTTACCCTTTACAAAACATGGTGGGCTCTCAAGCCTAGAAACAGGCTTGTTTTGACGCTACTTCAAGTAGTTCGTGCCAGCATGCGTGTACTCAAGTGCAAACCCACTGTAATGCATTGCCACAGTGGGAATGCCGCAGTTGGTACCTTGCCCGTTACAACCACCGCATACACTCTGTTGAAACACGTACACCTGATCCTTGACCCACCTCCTCCTCCACTAGCTGGTCCACAACCACCTTCTCCTCAGGGGACAGCACATCTATGTAGGGAAGGGCATCGATAAGGTCCTGGCCTGCCCGCCACCCAGCCCGGGCATCACTGCCCTCCAAGGCGAGCATGATGGCTGCTGGGCAACAAACGTGCTTTGCAAGGCTGTGTCAACCCTTTGTTGCCTTTCGTGGTGTGGCCACAACCTTAAGTGATCAGATTTGTTGCCAAGCTTTTGTATGGGGTAGGCTGGGGTTGTCCACCACTGATTTGTTGTCACCCAACAACCGTATTCTGGGGTAGATGCTCAGAAGTTGAGATACCTCCAAACGCTGAGCGGCTCGGAGCTGCAGCAGCTAAGCTAATAAATGGTGGCCTGGTACAATGCATGCATGTGCCAATCCAGAAGTTGCCAACTACAGATGTACGTCGCAGACAACTGGGCTGGCGTTCGTCCCAAGCTTGTGCAAGAAACCTACAAGTTTGTGCGTCTAAAGATCGGACTGGCAACTTGTTGCGCCGCACAACGCCCGTTTCCTGTTAGGCGCTGGTGCCCCTTTGCTGGCAAAAATATAATATTAAAAAATTAATTAATTAATTGTTTTGCCAACGAGGACAGCTGCCTCGCGTGCCCAGCTATGACGCGAGCGGTCAATACTCGTACGAGACAAAGGCGCAGTTTGCAGCAATGCTGTCCAGAATGCTCGCCATAAAGCAATAGATCAGCGTTCTTAGCGTCTGAACCGTAAACCTGTTGACACTAGACAGGCCCGTGAGCAGTTTGTCGGGTTTAATCCGTGTGGGCTCTCATGTCCTAGCTCAAAATATCCTGGGAGGCGACAGCAGGCGTTATGGCCCTGTTCGTCCCACGGAGTTGGAAACCATGGGATGTTAAAAGGTAGAGCAGGCGCTATTCAGCCTGCGGGGGTTCCTGGCCAGGACCCCCGCAGCTCTGGGTTGAGCTGGCTGGTGGCAAACTACAAGTGGAGGAGGCACCGGCGGAAACCCCCTTCGAGGTGCAGGGCCAGCGCGGAGGGGATGCAGGTGAGAGGCGGTGGTTGGTTGGGGACGTCGTGGGCAGTGTTGTCGGTTTCGTGGGTCAGATGGTGGGGTGGCCCATGTGCATGCGTGTGAGAAGGCCACTCCTGGTAGGTAGTTAGAAGCCAAACTTTTGGAGGTGTTTGGCCAGTACTGTTTCCAGGTTGAAGTGGCCAAGGGATGAATTTCTGTAAGCGAAGTTCTGTTGTTGCTGTTTTCCTTTTTGCTGCTGTGCTTGAGAAGCATGGTGGGTACTACCATGGTGCATGGCATGTGTGTCTGACAAAACTGTTGCTGGCCTAACGTGCTTCTTCATAAGCAATAGGCTTGCTACTAATATAGAGCATTGTTGACAGCTGTTGGTATAACTGCTGGAGGGTGTTTGACCTTCCACCCCCATTGGGCATCCGCATGCACCGCTGGCCAAAAGTAAACAAAAACTGTTCAAGGTTGTCGCCTCAGCTTGACGTTGCAGCAATCGCCCGTTTCATATGTTCCGAAGTTAGGCAAGCTGTAGTGGCAGTTTGCTGGCATATGCTTATTTCACTGGGGTGGTTAGACACCGGCAGTTACCTTGTGGTCAATGGGGGTAGTCAGGGTCCACACTTCGCCAGAAACCTGTCAGCCATACCCTTGAAGTTGCCCCACCCATTCCACCCATACACCCCTCCTGCAGGTGGTGTTTGTATCTACCGAGGTGGCGCCTTGGTCCAAGGTTGGGGGCCTGGGGGACGTGATGGGGGCGCTGCCTGCGGCGCTGGCGGCAAGGTGCGCGCTACCAGCGGCATACACCTGCGCCTGCCGCCATTTGCGCCTGCGTTGGGCCATGCACCTGATTTTGTCTCACAGCGGCTTGGCAGCAGGACAACCATGCCACTCCGCATGCGCTGCTGTTGCCATGCCTTTCTTGCATTCCGAATGTATCCATGGGGCCACGTCTGCGACTGGCGTCAAAGCATCTCGTTGTCGCATTACATACTGGCCATCCCAATGCAAAGGTCCTGCCCACTTGCTGCAGAGGCCACCTTGCGATAACCGTCTCCCCCATCTACACCCACTAAACCCTGGACCATAGACCCTGACCAGTTGCATGTGCGCTGTCGCAGGGGCCACCGAGTCATGACCGTCTCCCCCATGTACAACGCCTACCCTGACGCCACAGACACTGGCCTGGCGGTGCCTGTGCGCGTGCCGGCAGGCCTGGCACACAGCCTGCCCCAGAGCCAGGCGCAGGGTGTGCGGTGGGCGCCCCTGGATACCCATACAGAGGCGGGCTATGCGCACTACCACACAGTGCGCGTGCGGGGGGTGGACCACGTGTTTGTGCACCACCCGCTGTTCCACAGCGACATCTACGGCGCCTCGCTCACCTACATGGACGGCATGGGCGACCTGGACGTCAAGTACAGCATCCTGTGCCAGGCGGCGGCCTACGCGCCGGTCGTGCTGTGGGCCCCGCCGCACCTTCAGCCACTGCTGGAGGTGCTGTTTGGGACCCAGGCAGCGCTGGAGCAGCCCCGACAGCTTGCCCCAGCCCTGGCGCCAGCAGTGCACGCCACAGATGCCCTTCTCACAACACCCACGGTCGCCTCAATCATCGCCAGCCAGGCACCTGAGTCAGACCCTCGGGGAGTGCAGCGTGTGGTGGAGGCGGCGCTGCAGCAGACCACGGGGATGTGGGCGGCGCTGGGCGGGCTGCGGCAGGCGGAGGTGGGGCTTCTACGGCCCATTGTGTTTGTGGCCAATGATTGGCCCTGCGCACCGCTGGCAGCCTTCCTCAAGCACGTGGTGCAGGCGCCTGTGCACTCCCTAGACTCCCTAACGCATGCATCCAGCGGGGGTGCTATGGACCCTACCGAAGCCCTCCTCAGCTCCCAGCTCCCCTCGGCAGTGACATCTTCCTCCCCCCTTGTGACACCACCTTCAGCCCCGCGCAACGCATGCAACGCAGACTCTCTTCCTTCAGTCAGCACAACGTATCAGGGCGGGGAACCCGGTCTGTCCCCACGCCGCGATGCAGCGCAACGCCGCAGCACGTATTCCACTTACAGAAATAGCGGCGATGCCTCAACCAGTGGCAGGGATGAGGCTGAGGAGTATTTCCTGACAGCTGGCGATTTGGATGAGGTGGAGGCAGAAACCCTACAGGAGGTTCTCTCAGTGAAGGGCCCATTCGGCCGCGGCAGGCGGCGTGGACGGCATCGACCAGGCTGCGGTCCGGGTGATGTGTTCGCACATGGGGGGCCGGGTGGTGCAGCACTGGGTATATCACCCGAGGTGCACGCCTGGGCGGCATCTCCTGGTCATGCTTCGCCTTCCAGCGAAGCAGGGGAGATCCGCGACAGCCAACCTGTGATGTACCCTGGCGCAGCATCATGCAGCGGGGGTGCGCTCCTGGATGCAGGGGTGGGTGCAGGCGGGGGCTTACACAGCAGCACGGCAGATACTCCTACATCTTCAGCCATTGGCATTCCGCATGGCGAGGATGGTGGGGCTGCCGCTGCCATGGATGTACCTCAGCCTCAGCTACCAACGTCCGGCATCGCTGAAGCCATGCCTGGTGGGATGGCTAGCACCCTGCCAGATGTCAGCACCAGCACCAGCAGCCATGCAGCACCAGTGGCTGATGAGACGCCAGCTTTGGTCCACCCCAAATTGGCGAATGGTGACACCCCCAAGGTGCCAGGGCCCACCCCTCTGCCATCAGCAGGCATCAGCCCCAGGGACCATGGAGTAGCAGGCACTCATGTTGCGCCAGCTTGGGGCGGCTCCCAAATGGCCAACTTCGCCAGCACTTCGGTATCAGAGCCCACCCCTCCGCTGGATGACGGTGTGGAAGTGGCAGAGGCGATTGGGGCGGTTGTGCACCCACCGCTGGCGCCTGTGGCGGGGAGCGACGGCGGTGTGGGAGTGGTGGGGGTGCAGTTTGCAGCGCTGGGGGTGCTGCAGGGGGCGCTGGTGCATGCGTCGGTGGCCTTCTGCATACACAACCTGGCGTACCAAGGCACATTCACAAAGGTGGGTGGTGGGTGGGTGAGAGGGGGGAAAGGGGGGTGCGGGGTGTGGGCGGCGGGATGGCTGCCCTTGGCATGTGTGCTATTCCAAGGACCTAGCTGGTGTAGTGTGTAATGGTGGATATGAACGCCCAGCACCTGTTACAGCATCATTGATCACCTACATGAAAGGGTTTATGCTTTGGCTGATGAAGACTTTTGACAACAATTCCATATGTTTTCTGGTATTAACCTCCCGGGTGTTGTGTGTCACAGGCTGCGTTCTGGCGGCTGTGCCTCCCGATGGCGGCACTTGCTGCCTTCCTCCAGCACGTGCGGCCAGCCCTGCACCAGCTGCCCCCCCCACCGCGCCCCTCCCTACTCAGCAAGATCGCCTCCCCGCTGCGTGCGCTGCGCCGCAAAATCTCCACCTTCACCAATACCCGGCCGCAGCCCCCGCAGCCCCTGGACAGCCCCCCCATCAGCCGCTCCCGCAGGCTGCTCCGGGGGTGGTCCTCCATCCGCAAGGGGACAAAGGAGGTGGTCAGGGGAGGGAGCGGGGGCAGCGACGGTGGCGCGCAGGTGCCCCGCCGCACGCGCTTGAAGGCGCTGCAGGCATGTGAGGAGGCGGACCAGGAGCTGCAGCTCAACTGGATGCAGGTGGGTGGGGGGCATGGGGTAGCATTGTGGCGCTGTGCCTGGCATTACAAGCAGCTTCAAAATGGTGGGGACAAGGATGTTGAGGCTTGACGGTTATTGGCTAGCTATCATTGTTATTGCGCCTGAAATTATGGCATCAAGTGGGTGGTGGCCCCCGGTCGATGTCTGGCACATTGTGTCCAAGCTGCCTGCTTAACCCCCATCTCCCACCCCCAGGCTGCCCTGCTTGACTCCGATGCCATCCTCACTGTCAGCCCCTACTACGCGCGTGAGATTGCCACAGACCCTGGGCTAGGGTACGGGCTGCAGGACCTGCTGCGCATGAGGGGTGTCAAGTACGTGTGCACTCGCACCATCTACTGGATTGGGCCGCCTTTTTAACCCCACCTATGTACCTAGCATCGCCCTATCCTAGCATGCAGCTGGCAATAGCTGAGACATGCAGTACAATGTGGATCCTGAGGAAAGCAGAGAGCAGCATGGGGTGCATAATGTTGTCGCCACCCCACCTCCACCAACTGACACGCACCCTCCCTGCAGGGGCATCATGAACGGCATTGACATCGAAGAGTGGGACCCTGCTCATGACAAGCATCTGCCAGAGCACGCGCGATTCGCCCCCTCGTCCACGCCATTACCCAGCGCCACCGCCGGCGCGCCACCTGCCGGCACCACGACAGCGCCACCTGGCAGTGCTGTGGATGCGCCACCTGGCAGTGCCACTGATGAGCCAGCTGGCGCGCCCCCGGTTGCTGCCCCTGTGGATGTGTTTTCGGGCAAGGCCTCCATCAAGGCTGAGCTGCAGGCGCAGTTGGGGCTGGATGTGTGCCCTGACACCGCATTGGTGGTGCTCATTGGGAGGCTGGTGGAGCAGAAGGGCGTGGATGTGGTCATGGCGGCAGGTGCGCAGGCGCATGGCAGATATTTAGACACGACTCCTTCATGTGCATTGCTGTGGTCTGGCAGATTGGCACTTCTGGTTAAATCCTTGGTGCAGTTCATCAGCAGTGGTGGCCATGCTGTGAAGCCTGTGCTATGAACCATGTATGAGCTCTGGAAGAGGCTGGGTCGTTTTGCGAATGTTGTGACCTCGTAGGCATGATGGCATTGGCCCTCTACTGACGCAGCCCACCTCCCATGTCTGCAGCTCCCGCCCTGCTGTGCCCAGCCAGCGACCCCGACCACAGGGTGCTGGTGCACAAGCTGGAGCACAGCCAACAACCCAGCCCCACACCACCACTCGACCCACCCGCCACACCCGCCACACCCGCCACCTCGAGGAGGCTGCACAGGGCTCGCATCGCCCTCCCACCTGGCCAGCCGGCGCCTTCCACAGCAGCTTCTGCACCCGCCACCACCCCACCCCCACCAGGGGCTCCCGCCCCTCCCGCTGCTGTACCTCAAACCAGCGTGAGCGCCATGCAGCTGGTGGTGCTTGGCACAGGGGAGCGATGGATGGAGCTGTGCCTGGAGGGGATGTCATCCTCCTTCCCTGGCAAGGCCGCGGGCCTGGTGCAGTTTTCTGAGGAGCTGGCGCACCGGCTGGTGGCGGCGGGTGATTTCCTGCTGGTGCCCTCGCGCTACGAGCCCTGCGGGCTGGTGGCGCAGTACGCCGTGCGCTACGGGGCGGTGCCCATTGTCACAGCCACGGGGGGCCTCAAGGACCTGGTTAGCGAAGAGGTGCGCTGGGGGTGTGAGCGCGTACGTGGTGTTTTGGGAGGAGGAACGGGGGGGGGGGGTGAGGGGGGACCTCCGTGCTTGGATGGGCACGTTGTCAAAGCATTCATTAGAAGAATCTCCTCCCACGCCGAGGGCTATATCGGCTGCTGAGTGTCATGGTTCCTATCACCTACCAAATTGCACTACGGTATACAAGCTCCCCACACTGACTGCGCACTGTGCCCTCCAGGCAAGTGCACGTGCAGTTGCATTTCGGTATGCATTACTGTGAGCTCACTTTTTTGCTGCCCTCTGCAGGTTGGCTACACCATCCCCCCCTTTGGCCCCCGCGGGGACACGCTTGCCTTCCAGCAGGCAGTGCGGGACCTCAAGGAGGCGGTGCGCGCGGGCCTGGTTGACTACGGCACCCCTGCGTACAGCGCCAAGCAGGCGGCGGGACTGGCGCTGGATGTGTCGTGGGCGCCGCGTGCGGCCGAGTGGGAGGAGGTGCGGTCACATGGGGCGTGATTTACGGGGAAAACATGTATTAGACAAATATGTTCTGAATGTTATTCGGTCATAAAGTTTGAATATACGTTCATGCGTTTTGTTTTTTGTTGTTATCTCCTGATCCTGAATACTGAAAGCATCATTACACCTTGCATTCTAACAGGTGGTGCATGTTGTTGCGGGGTCGTGGGGGTAGTGGGTGTGACGCTCCCTTGGGGTGCAGCAGCGGGTTGCACCATGTTGGGTGGTGCATCAGGTTGTGACCTTCTGCTGAAGCCAGCACCAGCTTTCCACTTGTCCCCCCTTTGCCCTGTGTGACTTATAGCGGTGTGTTATACGCAGGCGCTGCTGGATACAATTGCAGCCGCCAACGCCACACGCGGTCAGGAGGCAGCCGCCAAAACCGCATGGGGTGACCTGGATAATGTGGAGCAGCCAGGTGGAGCGCCCTCTGAGGGTGACGAGCCCCCTCAGGTTGGCGTTGAGGGCTGTGAGGGAGCGTCGGGTGCCAGCGCTGCCCTCCATGCGCCAGGTGCAGCACAGCAGCCGCAGCTTGGCGATGCAGAATAATCTGCTGGTGTGCAGCGCAACAGCTCGTTGGGAGTGTAGATGAAGAGGGGAAGGAAGGGTTTGCACGTGGGGTGCGAAGGTGGGGGGCAACTGTAGCGCCTGCGCATATGACGCAGTCGCAAGCTGTGCTGGGAGACTGTGGGTGTGCCATTGTTGGGAAGTATCTTGGCTGTGGGTTCAAGCATTTATCACGTACATTATTGTGAATTTTTTATGACACAGCTTGCTCAGAGCATTGTTTCGATGGGCTAGTGAACGCGTCAATTTCCTGCTGGTTTTTCACAGATTCTAATATTCATTGACCCCACCGTCTGCCCCTGGGCTGCATATGAACTGCCCCATGGTCCAACGCCATGCCTGCATTCCAAGGATTGTGCATTGTGTATGGACACTACCACTATCAGTTGACTTGTTTTGCTCCTCTTGAGCTGTTATAATATCCAGAGCAGGCATAGTGTTAGCATTTCTGGGGGCATCTGGCTGCATACTACGGGTTGCGCCATTCAATTTTGATGATTTCATTGGGAGGTCCCTGTCTGACGATTTTATCTCGGAAGTTGCGTGACTTGAATTGCTCAGTGCCAGCGTGGGGTTCCCAATGATTGCATCCCCTGTAGGCGTGCAACTTGCCAACAATCGTTAATGATGTTGGGACTCGCAAAGTTTGCTACTGTGGGAATGCACATTGTGATTAGACACTAGTAGTGTGACATTCACAAATCACAGAGTGAGTGAGAGTGTAGAACTGGTGACTTTTGTTGCACAGACATGCATGGGCACCAACCTTGGTGGGACCAGCTGCCCTGTACTACGCCGGCAAAGAACCTGCAGGAACAAACGCCATAGGAAACGCACAGAGGCGTAGACCTATTTCAATGTTCCAAAAAATGGCCTCACTGAAAAATCCGATTTGAAATTGGTTGCATATGCATTTAGTGCAATCATGATGTGCACACCAGGACCATCACAGCGTGACACTGTGAGCGCATTGAAGCATCCACAGGTACCTGCGGTGACAGGCACTGCAACAGCAGCAGGAGTGACTGCATGCAGCAGAGGGCTCAACCATCATGATTGTTCCATATGATATTGGTTTAAACCCACAGTCACAATGTGCACACCATGACATCGTGTCATGCTAGCTGCTGCATTTTGTTAAAAGTCTATTTTCCGTGGTGTGAAATTGAATTACACAGGCAGCAGCAGCAGCTCTAAGGTGCGATGTGCCACACTATGCCAATTTATTAAACTGTTGTGGGACAGGTTGCCCAGCAGGGCTGCACTGTCACCGCCAAAACTGGCCGCCATAACACAAACATGCGCCATGGCCTGGGCATTGCCATAATCACCGCTAGTATTATACTAGTAACTGCTGCTCCCTGGCAGATCATTCCATGTGCCAACCCCCAGTGGTGATATACCATTAAAAATGGAGTGTGGAAAAGGTGATTATGATTATAGTATCATAGTAAAAGAAGGGGAAAATGTCATTTGCCATGCTCATCAGCAAGTAAGATTTCATAAAAGCATATACTGTCAGCCGGTCGGTGACAAGCTATGATACAATGTACCCACTAAGCCCCCAGCAGCTGTCACAAACGAGCGGCTTCAAAGGATGATCCAAGTCACTCATGGCTGTCTGATGCAGACACCTCGGTTGAGATCTCAGTGCTGCTTGTGCGCGAGAAGTGGTCCGTGGGCGAGGTGTGGCTGGCAGCGCTGAAGGACTTCGGTGATGCGTCCCTCTTGGCGTAGGACCTGTAGCCCTTGCCGCCCTGCCCCCACTTGTTGCCCCACTGGTTGCGGGCCGGTGGCACATACCTCCCCAGGGCATACGCCACCATGTCCAATGTGATGGCATCAAAGCGCATGCCGCGCGGGACCCCCCACTCGCTGGCGTCCATCATGGCGTAGGCCACCTCCACCGCCTCCCTCCTGATGCTGACCGGCAGCCAGTCCGGGATGTCGCGGTAGCGCGCCCGGGTGGCGGGGTCCCCATGGCTCTTGAGGTAGTTCTGGTTGCCCACCAGCGCAGAGTGGAGCAGGCCCAGCCCCTTCTCGTAGCTCTCGGGCGCGGATGACCTGAGGCTGATATCCAGGTAGGCCAGCAGCCTGGCCTCGATCTCCTTGTCGTTGATGAACACCTTGAGGTGCCGCTGCAGAAGCTTGTGCACCACCTGCGTTGCCAGAAACGGAGTAAATAATTAACAAGCAAGCAATGAATAATTAACAGTAAGTACAGTTTTAAAGAAGTACTGGTAAGTAACTGGTAAGTAACGTGGTAAAAAAAGGGTAGAAATTATAATAAGACTGCGCAGCCTATGCCAGGGTTTGAACAGGCGAGATTGTCAGGATAGATCCAAGCGATAAAAAAGCCACGCATTGCTCTTCTGTCCACTATTCTCCTACCTGCGTCGCCACTGGGTACACATCCAGGATGGCCAGGCACGTCATCACGGCAGCCTTGTCCTGCGCCAGGCTGGATAAGATGATGGGGTGTGGCGTGGCAGCCAGGGCTCTCAAGATGGAGTTGATGTCCTCCCGGAGCACCCTCTTGCCGGGGGCCAGCACTGCCTGGAGCACCATGCTGCTGAAGCCTCTGGGCAGGTAGGCAGGGAAATCCAGCAGCAGCTTGGCAAGATGGGCTGGAAGGGGCAAGGGAAGGGTTAGTATGGAAGACAGAAGGTCTATACCAGTACCAGTCCTAGCAAAAGACACTGCTGCGTACTTCAAGACATTTGAATGCCATGGTCCAAAGCTGGGAACAATTGTAAATTCCCATGCGCCATCATCTGGTGTATACTGTGCACTGCAGTGCCATGTTGCTGATGTGCAACAATATTGGACAGTAAATTGCAGGCCACCATGAACACACACACACCCTCTGTAAGGAACAAAAACACATGTGACTCCACCGCCCACCCCCCAAAAAAGACAATCACTGCAACAATGGCGTCGTACCTGCGGTCTTCACCACGTTGTGGTCTTGGTGGGACTCCAGGATCGACAGCACTGTCACAGCAAAGTCCTTGACGTGGCCAGGCATTGTGTGCCTCACCACCGACAGCAGCACATGTGACATGACCAGAGGTGGCTTCTCGTAGTCATCGTCAGACTCTGCGGGTGTGGTCATCTTCTGGAGCAGGTGCCTGGGGCTGCACACCTCAGCAATGATGGTGTCGGCATCCATGGCTCCCAGGACTAGATCCAAGAGATATGCTGCGGCTCTGGCTGGCACCTCGCTGGCAGTCACGTACTCTGCCCTCTCAGCAATGGCGATGAGCTGATTGGCCACAGTCACCAGGTGGTCCACAGGAGGCTCCTCCCCACAGCTGTCAAGCACTGCTGCCGTGGCCGATGCGCACGTGCACCTGTTCTCTGAGTGCAGGTCGCCTGTGTGGCGGTCTGAGCAGCTGCGGTGGTGCCACTGGAGGTAGGTGTAGAGCACCGACAGTAGCTTCACCTTCTGTGGAGAGGAGATTTGGGAGCCGGAGCCCAGGGAGGCACAGGTGGCTTGCACCATCAGCTTGGTGTACTTCTCCACCAGGGGGCCATCCAGCAGGTAGTACTCCTCCAGCAGCTTTGGGATCAGCATTGCCAGGGTCCTGACCGCATCCAGGCCTGAAATAGAGACCCTGTTGGCCTGGCTGCTCAGCACCCTGCCCATTGCAGCTGCCATGGACACCAGGGAAGAGCCAGGGACCGAGGAGCACGGCAGGATGCGTGCCAGCAGCAGCTTGGCCACAGTGTAGGCTGTCTCTGTGGACGACTCCAGGCAATCTGCGCTCTGCTGGCTGAAGGTGATCAGCAGACCGGTGGCCACCTTGTCTGGGTTGATGTCAGGGTGCACACCGAACAGGTTGAGCTTGGCAATGGCTGACACTGCTGCCTTCCTGCTGTCCATGTCCATGTCAGCGAGCACGTTCAAAAGAGCTGACACAACGTCCACACGGCTCGCCAGGCGGAGCCGGTACTCGGGCAGCTTTTCTGCGATGATGGCGCATATCGTGGCAGCTGCTGCCTTGCCTTGTGAGTCGGTTGTCTGGAGCACTTGCTGGACGAGTGGGAGTATGTGCTCCTCCAGACTAGGTGCTGGACCCCCCTGCGGAAAACACGCGGTATAGGTGAGCCAACGTTTAAGCTTCGAGCGAAGCATGGCAAAGCAGTAACAGTATAGGAGAAGCTTGGCACTGCGATCTTGGGTATTTAAAATATCTGGTGGCAGGCGTCAAAAACCTGTTGCCAACATGGCCCATGGCCTCACCTGGCTGTCAGAGCCTCGGCTGTTTGGCTCCTCAGCAGGACTCCCCAGGGTCTGCATGCTGGATGGGCTATCATGGAAAGGCACTGCTCCTCCATCCACCTTCTTGCTCGCTTCTGAGGGCTTTCCCACCTTCTCGTGGTGCCCAGGGGTCTGAAGGGACTCTTCACCCGTAGACATTGCGTCCAGGACCACCCTCTGCAAAGGCTTGCAGCAGCACCGTCAATAAGCCACTCAAAAGGAATGCCTGTCTTGCAATGGATTGTCATCTTTCGCCTATCCGACTACCGAAACTGTTCAGACTTTTGAAACAGTGCACTTGGGTAGTCACCCGGACGTTTGATTTGCCAAGCACCCAGCTCAACAGGCATCGATACCCATCAGCAAATCCACCTCAAGTTGGCAACTTGGGGTGCTTCTGAACTGTTAAATTTGGAAATGTTTCGGTTTGCACGGCCTCAAAGTTCCTACCTGTTCAACTCCGCAGCGAAATGGGTCAGTCAAATGCCGTTCACATGCCGATTTCGAGTAGTCTGTTCAGTATTCGGAAAGGACGGACAAGAACGTGACAGGTTGCCTTGAAAGTGTTGTAGGAATGCTTCTCCTGTTGGGTATCTGTCCGTCACAAGACGTTTTGAAAACAAAGTTTGGCTTGGAGTGGGGACCGGCCGTATGACCGCCGTATGACCGCCAGGCGGCGACCCCTGTGCCATTGTCGCTCACAACTGCCCACTACCGTACGTAGCCCAATTGCAGTTTCTTTGTGTTGAACTGTCGTGCAGGACCAACTGAGATGTGACACAGCCATCACAGTGGGGCCTGCACGCACTAGCATATTGTTATTGGTTGGCTTCACATGCATGCATGCATATGCCACTGCTTGCGCAGCAAGTTTACGCAATCTAGTCAATAGCTGCCACCTGAATACTTCAGATAATCTGCTTTGTATTCAGAATTCGCTCCTTGCAACCTCACTTGAGATCGGGGTAGCCAATTGCAGCTATCTCTCGTACCAACGTTGGCCGCCATGGACATCTCTGGCGCCCCTCCTATTGCAGAGGTTGACGAGGTGACGAAAGTTGCTAGCCCAGCTGTGGAGGAGCCCCTGAATGGTGTCACGGAGCAACCAGAGCACAGCCCACAAGCACCCGCAGAGCCTCCCAGTCAGGGCCTGCTGATCACCGAGGGGTGCAGCGTGGTGTTGGACTTCAACACAGAGAAGCAGACGTTCATCTCACTGAAGCGGAACGGGTGAGGCTGCTACATTGGATCCGCTTTTGTCAGGGGACCTGATTATATCTTCAGGGGCGCGGCCTTGACCCAGCAGTTTAATACCTGCACCCTGCTTGCATAGTTGGAGACTCTGGTCGGTCTGTGCTCAACGGGCAAATCAAGGGTGGCACATCAGTTTTTAGGGGCAATATAACTGCACGTTCACGCACCACTGTACTCTGCTGCAGGACTATCAAAGTGGGCAAGTCCCAGGTCAGCACAGGGCCGCTGGTGGGTGCGCCGTTTGGGAGCTGCTTTGAGCTCAGTACAGACGGGAAATCCCTTGTCCGACGTGAGATGTAGGTGCCCTTTTTACAGAGTTTCACCATGCTTGCCTGCGTATGCTTTTCTTTTTATACCTGACTTCATACAGCCACACAATCCAGCATCCCTGCGTGCAACGCCTTGCGCTCACACTCCGTGCGGCACTGGCCACATCCAGGGTGAGCACAGAAGACTGGTCATCAGTGACAGACACAGTCCGCAACAACGCAAACATCGTGGACCAGGCCGCCGCCAACCAGCAGCTGACATCTGGCGACATCGCCCGCATGAAGGCGGAGGGCATGACAGGGGAGGCCATCATCGAGGCCCTGGCGGCCAACAGCGCCACCTGGGCGGAGAAAACCGAGTTCTCGCAGGCCAAGTACAAGAAGAAGAAGGCCAAGAAGTACATCACGGTGGTGCAGGCGTTCCGGCCAACGGCGCGCAGCGTGTGCGAGGTGGGTGGTGTGCGCCAGCCTGTGCATGTGTGACCACTATGGCCATGGGCAACAGCACAGCTGGGCCTGCCATGGACCTGAAAGGCCCTCATGCTCGAGTTTCATTATCCGGAATGGCCACCAATTGGGCTTGACAAAATGTCTACTGCCTGAGCAATGGTCTACAAGATTGTCTTTGTAAAATCTCGCTTTGCTAAGGGAAACCACAGGGGCACATCCTCAGGTTGTTGATTGCTTAATGCAGGCCTACTTTGCCAAGGCACCCGCCAAGATCAACTACATGCGGACCGACACCCTGGCTCTTATTTTGTCGTTGGCCAATGTTGGTGCCCATGGCCGCCTGCTGGTGATGGAGACGTGTGGGGGCATGGTGGTGGCGGCTGCGTGTGAGCGCATGGGTGGCATGGGGGCAATCGTCGCCGCGCACGAGGGCCCTTTGTCGCCACCGCTCGACATTGCGCGGCAATTCAACTTCACAGATGCGATGCTGGCCAGCATTAGCACGGCACCGCTGCAAGAACTGGAGCGCTTGAGAATTGCCACAGAGGTGCGATGCCGACTTACCTATACAAGGGAGCAAGAAATCATCTTGAGGATGTCTGAAATTACATCATATCACAGACGTAGATTGCCTCCGCGAGCATTTACCTATGCAAGCATGATGGGCGTGGCCTGCTGAGGGGTGTTGATGCGAGCGGTACAGGCCATGGGGTTGAAGGTTCGCTTGCAAATATGCAATCGTTGACCTTGTTGCAGGGGCAACAGACCGAGTCTGAGGAGCCATCCACATCCGGCAGTGCAGATCCTGTAAAACCCTTCAAGGGTCTCAACCCAGCATCCCAGCGCATGCTGGCTTCAAGCATGGGCTCTCAAGGAGGCTTTGACAGCGCAATCCTGGCAGCTCCTGGTCTCAGCCCCGCACACTTTACCCCTCGCCTGCTTTCACTGCTACGACCATCCGCCCCCTTTGTGGTGTTTGGCAACCACCTGCAATGCCTGGCAGAAACGCTCCAGATCCTGCAGCAGTCCCGCGCAGCCATTGGACTCAACCTGCAGGAGTGCTGGTGGCGCGAGCATCAGGTGCTGCCTAGCAGGACCCACCCGCACATGTCAGCCAGTGGCGCAGGCGGCTACGTGCTGAGCGGAATCAAGGTGACAGGCGGCATGGAAAGCGACAGCAAGCGACAGCGATTGGTGTAGGTCAGTAGATGTTGGTCGCTGTAGGCTATCCAAGGCATGTATGGGATGCAGAATGGTCACAGCTTAGCTTGGATTCACTTCACTCCTCAGGCTCTTGATGACAATCTCCAAAGTTTGAATTCAAATGCCACCTGGCAGTGCCAGGCCAACATTGATGCAGGCTATAATTCAAATTCCTAGTGCGCAGTTGTAAATTACAGACTTGGTATACCCCTGGTGGGCGATTATTGCAATGTGTGCGGTTGTAAATTGCAGACTTGGGGTACCCTGGGCGATTATTGCAATGTGTCCTCACAGAATAGAACCCGTGGGGCACCCCAAAACAAATACACTTAAACTTTGCAAACTTTATGCCACCAATTGGGCTGGCAGCTCTGATCGCACAACCATCATTAATAATATTGCAATTTAAAACCATTCTGATAGCATGTAGTTACAAAATTACATGCTGTGTGGTTGCGACCATGGCAAGGCTCAGAGCCCTAGCTGCCATGCGCGCTGCTCGCTAGCAGTTTCCAATGGAATATCTAATTAATGGCATTGTCTACGCCCTTGACAGGGAGCAAATTAGTATAATGATACCTGCAGGAAAATTCCATTTAATGACATATGCAGACCGGGCCCCTCAACATCCTGCCGCAACATGCAGTGCATGGTGGTTTGCGCCGCAACCTTAAAGCCGCAACCGCAAAGTTTGCGGATACCATGCCAACGATCCAACGCGCCCAGAGGTTTTCTGAGCTCGCACTTGGCAGTATACCGTAACAGAAAATGCCTGTCAACAATGTGTGTACAAATTCTGCGCCTCATCAATGTTCATATGTTTGCCAGCAATGTATATTGTTGTGCAAATCTAGCTGGCAGCAGAGGGGACGTGCACCAGCCCCCCACCCTTGCCATAGGGTATCGCTGCCCCATCATACCGCGCCCCAACCATATCTTTGTCCAGCCCCCTGTTCCCCTTGCTGCGCGCTGACTTTTTGTGGAACTTGTACTCGGGCCGCTTGGCCTTGGCCTTGTTGCCGTTCAGCTCCAGCGATTCGAGCAGCTCAAGATCCGCCTCATCCATGACAAGCTGAGAAGCTGATGCAGCATTTGGCTCAGACCGATCTAGTGCTGACTGTGAAGCCGTGGTGCTTTCGGACCCCCCGCCGGCTGCTGACGTGCCAGCATTGCGCTGTGAGGTGGTGCCAGATGCAGGGGCATGCGAGCCTGATGGCGCATTGGGCATGGTGTGAGCATCCTCTGCCTCATCATCCTGCAGCAGCACCCGCCAGGTGTCAGCAGCAGGGCATGCGGTGCAAACAGCCACAAAGACACCTGTGTCTGTAGACGCAATGGACGTTTCCAGGCACCATATGATCAACGCAATGCCGCACCAGAAAACTATGGTCGATGAGTGGATCAAGGCACCTGTCCTGATCCACTACTGGCGACAAAGCCAAGGATTCTCATGCAATATGGTATTGTTGATATGCAGCCATGCAAGTGACTCTGCTTACCTCCTCCTCCTCAGCTTCCAACGCAGCCAGCAGCCCCTCCACCGAATCCCCTTCTCTGATGGTGTGCCTGGCCTCCACCTCCTCCTCCTCCTCCTCCTCCTCCTCGCTGATGGCGCTGGGCGGCGGCCTCCAGTAGCGCAGCTTGCCCCCCACGTAGTCCTTCAGGATCTGGCGACCCGCGCGGGTCTCATCAACCAGCCCACTGGACGCGATCCAGCCGCGGGCAGACCCCATTGTGCGCAGCAGCTCTGCGGCTGTCAGCGGGCGCAGCGCGTCTTCGTGCGCCTCGGGCTTGGGCAGGCGGATGTTGTACACCGTCTCCAGCTGCTCCCGGGAGATGCGGTTGGCGATCTCTTGCACCGGGCCGCGCACGTCGGTCAAGCGGTCAATGGGGATCACGCCACCTGCCACCATCTCTGGCTTGGAGGGCGCGTAGCGCGGCAACACCAGCCCGGGACAATCGCATAGGCACAGCGATTCGGTGATGTTGAGGGTCTGGAAATGTTTTGTCTTGCCGGGAGTGGGGGCCACCGCTGTTTTCTTGGACCCAAACAGTGCATTGATGGTGGATGACTTGCCCACATTAGGGTACCCTGTCAGGCCCACCACCACACGCTGGCCCTGCAAGTGACAAACATGGAGTCAAAAATACGTCCAAAAAACCCACCCCTGTCATGATGATTTTGGCAGAAAAATCCAATGAGGACATGCTGGTAGTACCATACCACATGATGCTGAAAGGCATGGTGCAGGAGGAAGGCACCACGGTGCAACGATGCCTAGATCCTGCTGCATAGGTGGCCGTACCTGTTGGCTGCTGTCTGCTGCTTTCGCAGCGGATGCATCTGCCCCCGAGGTGGATGCCTTCTCAGCCGCTGCGGCCTGCGCTGCCTGTTCAAAGAACTGCAGCAGGGCATCCGTCCCCAGCACACGGATGTGCTGCGGGATGTCCAAATCCTCCTGCTCGTCAGGAACCTCACCTGCAGCACATGGTCATGTCACATGACTCATGTGACAAAGGGACCATGCCACCCTAGCGATTCCAACGGTGCTCCCCATGCAAAAACCCTGAGTGCACAAGGCCCTATGCCATACACGTCATGCAAGTTGGCGAGGCCCCCCTGCCCCGCCACAACCATGCTGCTTCCACGCCCCATCCAGGCGTCCCCATGCGCACCTGCCAGGGCGTCAATGGCTGCCTTGGCTGACCAGAAGACGTGGTCAATCCCGCGGCCCATCAGGTACTCGGACCACGCCATGCGCGCCTCTGGCGTGAGCAGGTCAGCCTTGTTGAGCACCATGAGCGAGCGCTTGGTGGGGTGTATGGCAAGGGCGTACTCGGCCAGGTCCTCAGACCAGTAGAACAGAGGGTCACGTGCGTCGACCACCTGTGGCGCAAGGGTGTGGCTGAGGCAGGCACAGCCACGGGAATGGGGCAACCACATCATGGGTGCAACAGACACAACCTGGGCCTAGCACCTTCCATGCTGTCAGATAGTAACGCCGCAAGTGCCCCCCATGCTACTCGCAACAAGTAGCCCACAAAAGGCAATGCCAACTTGCTGTGGTTGTCCCACTCACCTGGGCCACAACGTTGGAGCGCTCCAGCACCCTCCACAGCTGGCGCCACACCTCCAGGTTCTTCTCAAAGGGCGTCAGCAGCAGCTCACCCTCAGCCTCCACAGCAGCCAGGGCGCGGCGCCATTCCACAAACGCGGCGCGCTCCTGGACGTCGAGCTCGTCAGGGGACATTGAGCGCGTCCACGCAGGGCGCCGAGGGATGCACAGCCTGCAAACAAGGTATCCCCGCTATCAACCCAGCTGCTGCCATGACCCATAAAAGTGGGTGTGCATAGAACCCCGGTTGAGGAATCCCTGACTTTCAGAAGAGAGGGATAGAGACAACAATAGTACCTGTCTTTGTACTTTGCCTCCAGCGCTTTGCGCTGCGCGCTGCTGTGGTGCTGCAGGCCCTCCCTGGCACCTGTGCTGATAACCACCACTTGCTGCTTCTCGGCAGTGAAGTCCCGGCCAGCAAGTTCCGCCTGGATAAGGCACATAGTGGTCAGGTGGGCACTTCTCCACAGAGGGGGCTAGTGCAGCTGTTGAGCTAATTCTGCAACCTGGGCTCACCATGGACATGAGCTCGTACAGGTCGTTTTGCTCCACCACACTCTGCATGTTTACGCCACCTGTGTCTGTGGTGTAGAGGTGGGCGTTACCGCTGTCCACGGCTTTCTGTACAGGAACACAAGGTTGTTAGGGTTGTTAGGTTGTTAGGGTTACTGCACCGGGCAGCAGTTTTGGGTAATGGCGCAGTGCAAGGGCTTGTTGGGCAAGTGCTACCAAACGACCACTATTGGAAGCTTAATAAGACGATGCAGTCACAGCAACAGTGCCCACGCCAGGGCGTAAGTTTGGCAACAGTGCACCGAGAGCGCTGCGGCTGCATATGCATGCATATTAGGTGGCGGCAAACAGATGGGGCGCAGCCGAGGATTGGAACAAGCAAATTAACGAGCAGTAGTTTGAGAACTTAACATGGAGCATTGCAGTTTTGTAAAATAGACGTTGTCCCGCGTATCAGCCGCCAGTTAACTCTCACCTTGTGCTTGACGCGATTGGTGAGGGCCTGGCCGACATGTAGCCCAATCTTCCTCGCTTTCCCGTTGTGCTTCCCCATGACTAGTGGCTGCACGCAGCGCTTTCTCAAGTTTTGCAAAACCAAGGGAACAACGACGACTCTGTGCTGCTGCGCTCCAAGGTCTTTGTATTGTTAAAAAGCTAAACACTGTTGCAACAGTTGTTCAGCTTTGGTGGCAATTCTGTGCGGGTGGTGCAGAGTGTACTGCCCGTCTCCCAGCTGTTCAGCTTTTGTATAGGGTGCAGCCTAGTGTTCACAACCTCGTTCTGTTGTGCACGTTCAGCATGTTTTATGAGTGGGAACCGTGCTGAGCACTTCCGAGCTTGTGAGGACTTTGGAGCTTGGGAGCATAACACGGTTACCTTCCCGTTTGCAAACGGGAAACCGGTTGCACCTGCTCAGAAACTTGGCTTTACAACGCCTGAATGCAACAGCACAAGTCCAGTTTGCAACCATAGCAACGTTGTTTCACCACACACTGCGTTGCTGGTTTTTACATCTGGCCACGCTTGCTGTAGCGGTGTTTTCCTGCTCCATACCCATATGCATGCTTTCTGAACTCCTTTCAATTTCCCGGCATCAATAGTCTCGTCATGGCTGACTTCAAAGGAGTCTCTGAAAAGTTCCGGTTGTCGCTTGTTGATGACGACACTGGAGCAGCGGACCGTGTCGTGTGTGAGCTGGGGCTGGACGGGCTGGTAATCCTCAGCCCAGATGAGAGGCGTACTCTCCGCAAGTACCCCTTGAACCATATCAGCCGGTGGGCCCTGCGTGGCTCCAACCTGTTCCTATACACCAAAACGCCAGTGGATGTCGAGGAGCGGACGGTCACTCTGCAAGCTGACGAGAGGACAATGCGCAGCGTATTGGACACCCTCACCTGTTCCTGCATGCAGTAAGTGTCCTTCTTTCTTTCAACACCAGCCTATCAGCTGCCCTTATGTTGAAGTAGTGGGTGGCTCATATCTGCAAACTGGTGTAGGTTGTACGAGATTTTGCAGAGCAACCCTGACTCAGCAGCTGGGGACACCACAACAAACGCCCTGTCAGCCCTGCTTGATGGGCAAAAGAAGAAGAAAGCCTCGGTATGTGAACCTCTTGTTGCTCAAGATGGAACCTTGGCAATGGTTTCTGGTATCCCTTGTTTTAGTGCACCTTTATGTTGGCTTTTTAACAACCTCCCTCTCCTTCGCAGTTGCCCACTGCAGATGAGGTTGAGTTCTGGCAGAACCCGGACAAAACAGGCTGGCTTCACTCCCAGGGGGACTATGTCAAGACCTGGAGGCGCAGGTGGTTCGTGTTGAAACAGGGCTACCTGTTCCGCTTTGCAACCAGCGATGTCAACTCAACAAGCAAACCCCGTGGCATTGTGGACCTCAGCAAGGTGTCAGATGTGGCAGACGGGAGGGACGTGACTGGCAAGCAGAACACGCTGAAGCTCTCCACCCCAACAGCAAAAATCTGCTACCTTGCTGACAGCGAAACTGAGGCGGTGGAGTGGATGTCTGCCTTGGAGGGTGCAGTTCAAAAGGTGGTGAAAGCGATTGCAGGGGTAGAGGACGAGCCCCCTGCACCCCCTGCTCCCGTGCCAAAGCCAGCTCCACAGCTTGCAGCCGCCCCCAAGGCCTCGTCTTCCAAGCGCTACACTAGCCCCTCTGCTGACCGCAACACAATGGTGACGGTGCTCAACTACGAGGCGCCCACAGCCCCACCTGGCCCGGCAGACAGGCAGCAGCGGGCCTCGACGTCCTCCTATGGGCATGGCTACCCAACAATTGCAGGTGGGTCAGTTCATGCTTTCTGCAAGCTTCCACTGTGTACCTTGATAGGGAATCGCAAGTAGCAAGCAGTTGTTTGCAAACGTTGAGACCCTATTGTATGGTGCAGGCATCGCCGGGGCGCGCCCTGTTGCCGAGCCCGAGACTGTCAAAGTGGATTATGGTGCGCAGTATTTTGCCAGCTCAGGCTACAACCCACGGCTGTCTGAGCAGCAGGCTGGCAGCACCTCATCTACAGATACATACCACCCTCCCCAGCAGTCGTACGGCGCGGCGCAGTACCAGCCTGCCCCCGCGCCTGTGCAGCAGCAGCCTTCAGCAGGATACGGCGCACAGCCAAACTACCTGGACGAGGCTGCGCAGCACTGGTATGCGCAGCAGGGCTCCCAGGCCACCGCGTACCCAGTCCAGGTAAAGACATGCTGCAGTCGAGTCGTGCATACATCAGTCTGATTGCCAAGGCGATATCAGCTCCAGCCTCGTTTACCAGAATGCTACAATCTGTGAGCATGGTAGTCAGCTTGCCAAATCGCCATTGACCCATTTGTGCTGTGCCCCGCAGCAACCGGCCGCTGCCGCCCCACCGGCCATGCCTCCCATGCCGCCAAGTGCGTGGCAGATGCACTATGCAGGCGATGGCAGGCCATACTACTTCAACCCACAATCAGGCTTGACACAGTGGGAAGCCCCAGCTGGGATGTGAAGTCAGAAAATAGCACCATTTGGCAGCCTTCAGATAGCTTTCTGCAAGTCCATATTGGCGATGCGATAGCAGCGGAACTCACTGCTGGTATTGGGGCATTTGCGTTGCGGACAGTACCATTCTGCTTGCAGACAAACTTTGTTGTCGTACTTTCAACATTATAGGTATGCTGGCACCGGTGCGTGGTGATTGGGAGTTGTGGAGTGGATCATGTTGAGCCCGGGCCAGGCATGAGTGCTGAAGGCTTTTGAATGTTGTCTTCTGCCACTACAATCGTGCTCCTGTTTGCTGAGTGTGTGGCAGGAGGGTGGGCCATTGTGCAGCAAAGGCCAAAATGTTTATTGTAATATTGCATCCCAATTATCCCAATCCCAGTCCCAAACAGGTGTCCCTTGGGGATTATTAATGTTGTGTATGGGATCATGTGATTGCTGACATCAGCTTTCCATTTTAAGCCCTTTGCGGCCCGCAAGCCGTGCTGCAAGAATCCAGATCCAAGTAGGCGTACGGCCCACCCTTTATCTTGAGCTCTGTTCGCACAGGAACGCCTTGATGCAAAGGTGTTGAATCGGACTTTGTGAAGTGATTCAACCCTTGAGGTCCCTAGCCAGCCCTGACGCTCGATTGCCCAGGTGGCGGTAGCAGATATGGCAATGAACGCTAGGTATGGGGTGACGTGCCTTGTGGCACTATAAGCTGCACTGCAACAGAACGCAAAGCATCTGCTTTCCCCGGCACCAAGGGTAGTGTGGGTGGCACTGTAGATGACGTCGCGATGCCCACGGTTGCTAGCGAGTGATCACGCCGTCTAGGGGTTGCATGTGCGAATACTGCTAAGCTGATCATCACCCTAGTTGTTAACGGGCCGCATCTGACGTGTTTTGCAGGGCCAGCACCCTCTCCAGCAGCTCCTTCTTCAAGGTATGCTAGTTTCACTGGGGATGTAGCCTTTCCAAGCTCTTGCGCTATTCGACGTACAGGTTACTGAGTGGTTTGCCTTGTTGCAGGGAGACTGCCGTCTGTCGCGCCAGGGCGTGCAGGTATGCTTTGCAGCTCAACGCTCTTTCTCGTGCTTGCCCTAATGGTCTATCCTACCTTTCGGATATAATGCGTTGTTCTTGGTGTGCCAACCTGAATTGCCTTGCAGGCTCGCGGTGGAAACGCTCGCAATGCCCGCGTGCTGGTGGTGAGGGCAGCAGACGACAAGGTCATCGTTATTGGCCTGGCCGCTGATTCAGGTACTGCTCACTCTCGCATTGTCCCTGCTGTCTGGATACTCTTGTCGCTTTATACTCGTTCGCTGCTGGGGTCTGTGGGTGGGATGTTTCGGAGGCTAAACCGTGCAGTGTGCTGTGCAGGATGTGGCAAGTCCACCTTCATGCGTCGCATGACTGGCATCTTCGGTGGAAGCCCCAAGCCACCACAAGGTGACTTGAGCTGGGGGCTGGGGGCAATGGAGTACTCAGCTGCAGTGAATATTGCCCCTGTATTGCAAGCAATGCTGCAAGTACCAATGCAGCAACGTTGGGTGGTGGGCACCTGAGGGTGGTCGGCAGCAATAGGGGGCGGCCCTTCACTAGTGCTGTGCCACTTCAACATATACACTAGTTGGGACATATGGAAGTACACCCTTCACCTGGTTCCACACTGCGAATGGGGTGGCCTCTGAGCGTGGGCTGTGTGCTCCATATAGGCGGCAACCCCGACTCCAACACCCTGCTGTCTGACATGACCACCGTCATCTGCCTGGACGACTACCACTCGCTGGACAGGTATGGCCGCAAGGAGGCAGCGGTGACCGCCCTGGCACCCGAGGCCCAGAACTTTGACCTGATGTACGAGCAGGTCAAGGCCCTGAAGGAGGGCAAGTCGGTGCAGAAGCCCATCTACAACCACGTCAGCGGCCTGCTGGACCCACCAGAAGAGATCCAGGCACCCAAGGTGACTTTTGGCCTTGTGTGCCCCTGTCAGGGATGACAATATCTTGTATTATTGGCGTCATCCATGCAAGGGCCTGGCTGCGCATCTGGCTGTAGTTCTGGAATGCATGTCGCAGGGTACCTTATGAATGGGGCACAGGCGTGACGTGCTGGTGTGGGCATGCAGATCCTGGTGATCGAGGGCCTGCACCCCTTCTTCGATGAGCGCGTTGAGGAGCTGTGCGACTTCAAGATCTACCTGGACATCTCCGACGACGTCAAGTTTGCCTGGAAGATCCAGCGCGACATGGCTGAGCGCGGCCACTCCCTGGAGTCCATCAAGGCCTCCATCGAGGCCCGCAAGCCCGACTTCGATGCATACATCGACCCACAGAAGATCAAGGCAGACATGATTGTCCAGGTGCGCCGCTACCTCCTCTTGACTGTGCATCGACTTGAAACCTTTAAGGTTTAGGGTTTTACAATTCAAGTACCCTCCTGGGGTTTAAAACGTTCACATCAGTTGTAATTATAATTATAATGCCGCCTCACTCTTGGCCCTGCGCAGGTACTGAGGAACATTGCTGTGGCCTTTATGCATGCATGTTCCGCACATTTTCCCGCTGGCACTGAGTGGTCGCCCTTTCCCTGCAGGTGCTGCCCACCCAGCTGATCCCCGGCGACAACGAGGGCACCGTGCTGCGCGTGCGCCTGATCCAAAAGGAGGGCAGCGAGCTGTTCAACCCCGTGTACCTGTTTGACGAGGGCTCCACCATCTCCTGGATCCCATGCGGGCGCAAGCTGACGTGCTCGTACCCAGGCATCAAGTTCTTCTATGGCCCAGACACCTGGTATGGACAGGAGGTACGTACGCTGCGCAGCAGCAAGAAAGCTACCTTAAAACTCTTGAACGATTCCCGCCATTTTCTCCTGTATGTATTAGACCTCCAACACCTCTTGCTTGACTAAATAAACTGATGAATGTTTACGGAGCCTATTTGTGCCTGGTGTATGCGCGCCGTTTTCTGAAGGAGAATCTGGTGTATAACTTCTCCTTGCTCCCGCTCCCCGCAGGTGTCTGTCCTGGAGATGGACGGCCAGTTTGACAAGCTGGAGGAGCTGATCTACGTGGAGAGCCACCTGAGCGCCACCGGCGCCAAGTTCTACGGTGAGATCACCCAGCAAATGCTGAAGAACGGCGCCTTCCCCGGCTCCAACAACGGCACCGGCCTGTTCCAGACCCTCATCGGCCTCAAGGTCCGCGAGGTGTATGAGAAGATTACCGAGAAGGAGATTGTGCCAGTGGCATAAGCAGCTCTTGCGCCGCACGTGCGATGGGAAACCCTAATTAGGGTAGAGGCAGAGGCAGCACACAGGACCAGGGGAGCATGCAGCGCCTGCTCAGCGCCGGGTGTGTTGCGTGTCTGATTCAGTCAGTTTACTGTTAGTGATGGCAACTGTCAGCCCCAGCATGGGACTCAGCTGGCGCTGCCTGGTTGTTGAGCCTTGAATGACGCCTTCCTGGCTTGGCGGCTTTTGGGGAGCTTTCGTGTCGGAATGGCAGGATATCTTGCATACGAGAAGATTACCGCGTCAGCTATGTTTTGTGCATAAAAGCTCTGGAAAAACTTTCTTTATTTTGCAGAACCTTGCAGCCGCTGTCCATAAGGTTCTTGTACATTTCTCCAGTATGCTGCGTGCCACAAATATGGAGATTATTGTCTCCACCGCTGTAAGAATGGCTGTTGCGATGGCCTCGATGGGTACCAAGCAACATGCCACACAAAAAATTGCGCCACCAGCTTTCTCACCCGCCGTTTTGCTGTACCTGCCACACCGTGCTGAGCACGTCCGTTGACTGCAAAAAATCCAGGCCTGTCTTGACTCAGCAATGCCATCCCTGAGTCATCAATGTGAAGTGCACCATAACTTTGAAGGAGCTGCAGGGCCTGCCTGATCAGCCTGGCTGATCAGCTCCGAGCCAATTCAATGACTGAATGCCAACCAATCTTGCCACCAGTAATCCCTCTCATGAGAAGTTAAGCTCTAGACTCTAGAGCTTGAAGCTGTTACAGTTTTGGCCTGACAGGTAGATGACTGGCCTGGCCCACTGGGAGTGGAGCCAAAGCAGTGCACTGCCATGGCAGCATGCTGTCTAACTTAGTGTGCAAACTGCTGCCGCCGTGGCAGGCAAGGCAAGGCTCAGGTTTTATACATTAGCGGCTAGCAGCCACGTCCTGTATCATAGCGGCATTGGCCAGACGTCTCCTTAATTTGCTGTCATTGCTAAATAAATTATTGACACCCCAGATGTGTCCTAGATCATTCCTTGGTCGTTGATATAAGCCTTGCTGCAGTTAACAATGCCATTCAAAGACCTCGGAGGTGCCCACGCCCCCAAAGGCCAGCCGAATCCCCACCAATCCCCCCCCACCACCCCTGCATGCATATGCTTCTCGTGGCAGCAACCCCAGCACCACACACCCCTGGCCTGCTTCCTGGGAAAGCCATACACGCGCCTAGCTGCGTATCTTTGAGAAGAGCGAGGTGAAGCCGATGTCCCCGATGCTTTGCTGCGCCATGGCTGTCATCTCCGCCGCCTTGTCGCCCAGCATGTTGCCAAAGGTGGTCAGGCGCTGGCTGCTGAACTTGCTCTGCAGCATTTCAAGGGTGGTGGAGGAGGCAGAGCCAAACTCGTCCACGTTGGCCTGGGGGGCGGGAGGGATGGAGGTGATTAGGGGGGTGGGATGCTCAGGGGGAGGGATGCTCAGGGGGAGGGCAAGCAGCTACGGTGGGGGTAATCGCCATGTAGATGCATGACCTGGTTTTTAATGAGTTTGCCCTGTCTAGGTTTGGCAGCGCCAGGTGCATGGCTGGCATACATGCTCGCTCGCATTTGCCATGTTATGCTGGCCAAAACCCCCCTCTGTTTTCCATATTCCTTCACATACACACTGCAATGGCTTTGCATGTTGGATTCCCCCCACATGATAATTATACAATTTGTCATCCCGCAGCCTGCCACACGCACCTGGGCACCCAGCGGCGAGATCTTGCCCTCCCCAATGTTTGCAAACGCATACTCCCCAGCCAGATCCGCGGCCCGCGAGGATGGCGGCTGCGCGCTGTCCGACATGCGCTCCGCCCAGGTGCGCTTGCGCGTCATGCCCGACGGGAGCGACGAGGGGGTCGACACGGGGAGGTAAGAGAAGCGGGGCGCGCCCGTGGCTAGGGTCATCACGTTGGCGTCGGCGCTGGCGGCGGACTTGAACGACACCTGAAACGCACATACAGGGTTCTCTTTCAGTTGTTTTCCCGAGGCCCTTATTTCATTTCAGAACTCAGTTGGCTTTGAATTCTTGCCTTGAGTGATAGGCAAGGCCAGCAACGATTAAGGCAGGAGAATTTTGTAGGGATATGTGACGCACACGCGCAGGGACAGGTGGGTTGTGAAAAGGGCGCCAGGTAAGGTGGCGCAGGGAGCACAGCCTACTCAGTTGTCATAATGGCTGCTGTACGTAACCACGCGCCAAGCATGACAGGCCAGGTGTTTGGATAAGGGGGCAATGAAGGTGCCAGCCAGTGCACACTCCTGTCCCTGCCACGTATGCCGTGCCAAGCATCACATGGCAAGGCATCAGCGGCATGCCAAGCATCTTCACTCACCACCTTTAACCGCACCCCAACACAGCCTCCTCCCCTACACCCCCCACCCCCTTCCTCCACACACACACTCACGTCCTGGTACATCCTGTTGAGCTGCATGAGCGCGCCAAACAGCACCCCGCATCTGGAGTAGTACTGCTGCTCAGCTGCCCACAGGAAGGGCTCGTAGGTGGCCCAGTCGATGGGGTCAAGGCGGTCAGACAGCGCCTCCTCAAGCTGGACGCCTGTGCGCGCATGCTGGGCCACGGCTGCAGCTATCTGCGGGTCCTTGGAGGGGGGCCTGTGGGTATTGGGGATGGGGTCAGGTTTGCTGGGGATTCCAGAAGGGAACGGGGATTGGGAATTTTAGCTGGGACGCTAGTTTGGAGTGCGGGGAGGGGGGTTCAGGCGGGATGTGGGTCTGAAGAGCTGGCAGGTGGATGCCTGGACGCACCCATGTAAATGTCAATGTGGACATTTGTATGGCTGGTGCAACACCAGGAGCACCACACAGGAGGGGCCACACATCACCATGCAGTTGCAGACACTGTCTGAAGAGTGACTCCTCGAGATGCATGTGCGCACCAATTGCATCACCCACAGCAGCTACAGTAAAGTACTAAAGTAACCTTTGCAGCACAAATTGTAGACATGTTTAGGAACAAAACAAATGCTTTTCTACCGTAGATGTTTTACATCACATGTTTCCCCCCTGATTTGCATGGTCTTTTTGCACCCCACCGCCAGCCCCCCACCTTGCGCCCGCCCCCCCTGCCCCGTACAGCGCCGCCCTGTTGCTGTCAGTCACCGGCAGCGCCCCTGACAGCATGTCCCTCAGCAGTCGCACGTCAAACAGCAGCTGGAGCACGCCCTTCTCGGACAGGCTCTCCGCAAGGGGGGCGCCTGGCGCCAGCAGGGAGCGCAGGTGGGCCAGCAGGCATGTGAGGAGCGCCCACCCGAAGATGTGCAGCGCGGCGGGGGTGATATTGTGACCGCCTGCGGAGGGGGTGGGAGGGACATGGAGTTGAAGCACTTGCATGGGGAGGGGCACCCAGGCCACCGGGGGATGGGGCAGACCGCAAGCAATATAACAGCAATAACAGTCGTTGGGCCCACATCCAAGCACATCCACATACGGTGGGTTTAAATGTACATTTTTAAAACCAAAATATACCATTGGGACGGGGTGCAACGGGCTGTTCATCATTATTCTGTTTCTGAAATGTATTCTGTTGTACCGGTGCCGTTCGTTCCGCCATCGCCATCGCACCAGCCACAGACCAGGCTCAAAGCCCCGCATGCGCACCATACCAGCCACAATCCCGGCGCCTAGGCCCGCCCAGCCGGCCACCACGCCCCCTCCCCCACCCCCCGGCACCACCAGTGCCCCACCCCACTCCACCCACCTGCTCTCTGCACCTCCGCAGTGGCTGTCAGCGCAAACAGCAGCACCGCGGGCGAGGGCGTCGCCGGCAGGTCAAAGCGCATCTCCATGGCCCCATCCGCCTCATCTACCCCATCCTCCTGGCGCAGCACAGTCTCCTGCCAGCAGCGCAGCGCGACGGGGGAGAACAGCGCGGGGTCGACCGAGAATTGTGCCACCAGGCCCGCGCTGAGTGCCGCCGCTGCCCAGGTTGCCCACGCCTCGTATGCCGCCTGCGCCACTGCCAGGAACTGGGACTGCACCTGCTCCAACTGAGCGCTGCTGGTGGACCTGCGTGGGATGGGCGTGGGTTCAGGGTTCACACTCAGGGTTTAGGGTTAGGGTAGCCAGCATGCGGGCTGGGCGCTGCTGGTGGACCTGCAGAGGAGGGGCGTGAGTTTAGGGTTTACACTTGAGACTAGGGTTTAGGGTTGTAGGGATGCGGGCTGGGCGCTGCTGCCAGACATGCTGGGAGGCAGGGAGTACCTGTAAAGGAGTAATTTTACAGGGGGAAATATGGGGAGGTCACGCCAGACACGGACACGCATGGGCTTCCGCTGCACAGGCTGCCCGCACCATCCCAGGGCCGTACCTTTGCGTTGGTGCAGGCGTGGTCCTTGGGCGCAGCCTGTGAGCACCCCCTGTGCCCGCCACCAGGTCGCGCCAGGCCTCGGGGGTGCCAGACACCTGCAGGGGGAGGGTATGTGTGTATGTGGAGGGATTCAGGATGTGGGGGGAGGGCAGCGGAAGGGGGCACGCACATCAGGCAGGGAACCAGCTCTGGGTGGACCAGTTGTACCATGGCAGCACACCAGCATCCGCGCATAAGAGCCGTGCCTATTGTCAACCGTAGCAACAGCCTGCACAGCAACGCCGACCACGACACAGGCGCTGCGACCATTTGCCAGACACGCCATGCAACACGCATCAGCCAGGCGCGCACCAGACACAGACCCCACCCCCCGCCCAGGCCCCCTCCTCATCGCCAGCACAATGACCCCCTAATTTGTCAGACCCCCACACAGTCTCCGCACACCCACCCCCTCCTCACCGTCAGCGCGATGACCCCCTCCTCCGCCAGGCACGCGCACAGCTGCCCCACCAGCAGCACCCGCTCGACCACACCCGCGCTGGGCGCCACCGCCATGCCCTCCTGCAGCTCCGCCAGCCGCTCCCCTAGGTGCACAGCCATATTGGCTGCAGCCTGCGCGGCCCGCTGCTGCACGTAGGGGTGCAGCACGGAGCGGCGGGAGGGGGCGGGTGGGGCGGTGGGGTGTTGGGCCGGGGTGGGGTGCAGCTCGGGGAAGAGGGGGTTATCATACGGTGTGGGTGCGGGGAGGGTGTCCCCTAGGAGGAGGAGTGCGCCGCGTAGGGTTTCTGTGAGGGAGTCTGCCACGCCGCGCTGAATGGCGGCCACGTGGGTTTGCCAGCCTGGAGGGGGCCAGACCAGGGCATGGTCAGAGAGAAGAAGGGTGTGTGGTTGTGCGTGTACGAGAGGGAGTGTGTTGCAGCATGGTCAGCCAGAGGACCGTGGGAGTCTGTATGCATAAGTGGGCATGGTGCAAGCACGTGGGTGTCAGTACAACTGTGTGCACGTGTGTGCCATAACATGGCAATGAACCTTGCTCTTGGGACAAACAAGGGCAGGCGCCCATCCAGCACCATCGCCACCCCCCATGTCCCACCCCTCACCACAACCTCATACCTGGCTCCCTGGGCAATGCCCCACCAGTACCATCCATGCCTGCTAGATCCAGACCCGATGCCCCACTGCGCGCGCTGTCCAGCCCCTCCCCCCCCTCCTGTCCACCAAACAGCGCCCCCAGTGCCACCTGCGGCAGCACCTCGGGCCATGTGGCGGCCAGGTAGCCACCCACAGGGGCGGCGCTGGAGGAGGCGGAGGACTGCATCGAAAGGGTCGGAAGTGAGTACATACGCAAGTTCTAAGACGGAAACAATGCTTATCATGTACTAGATGTACCGAATGCAAATCTCCAATACACATTATATATTTCTGAAGGCTTTCTGAACGCTGAAGCACCCTTGCCAAGGGCATTGGATAAACCTTTGCTACTATTTCCTTTTGTTTCCATCCCCTTTTTTCTTTCAAAACATATTCCTGATGCATTTTTCTTGTAACCCATTACCCAATCAATACCCACTCCTTTCTCATAGTTTAAGGTCATAGTCACAGTCACATAGTCACAGTCACAGAAAAGTGTTCACCTGCATGATCTCCTCCAGCGGGTCCCTGAGCCTCCCCTCCGCCTCCTCCAGCGCTATCTCCATGCACGCCTTGGCGCGCCCCACCAGCGCACCCTCAAACACCGCGCCCCACAGCGCCAGCGGGCGGTGCAGCACGTGCGCGCACACGTCCTCCCAGGTGGCGGGCAGGGGGGCGGGGGCGGGGGTGGAGGGGAGCTCCCAGGCAGGGCGGGGGGCAGGGGGCCTGCGGGGGGTGTATGGGGAAGGGATCAGTGGGGTGCGGTGCGTGTGGTCCACAGTGGCCGTCCAGCAGAGTCAGCAGAATTAATAGCATTGCAGAACATTTGATAACATGCACTTGTGGTTCCACCTGATCCCACCTCACACCCGCCACAGCGCGTGCCCTGTACCTCTATCACCAAGGTAATCTATGTGAATCACATAATGTGATGGTGGTACAAGTGTCCATGCCCATGTACCGCCATTGCCACACACCTGGTGGCCGCCCCGCCAACCCCGGAGGGCGCATAGCCGTCGATGCACTTGCGCACAGCCGCCTCGGTTGCCGCCAGCTGCTCGGCACGTGTGCATGAGGTGAGCAGCAGCCCGCCTCGTTCCGCCACCTGGCGAGTGACCTGGTCTAGCCACGTGTTGCAGGCGGCTGCCACGTCAGCGGGGGCCAGGGGGGACAGGCGGGTGCGGGTGGCGGCCAGCAGGTCCTGGGGAGGGGGGGGTGGAGGTGAATAGGGGAGGGGGAGGATTGCATGGTATTGTTGTTTTGATGCCCATGTGGTTGTGAAGAACTGAGTGGTGCAGCATGCAAAGCCGTGGGGAGGAGTTTCGCTTCCCTGTACCTGGGTGCGCCCACCAGCTTCATGCAGAAAAATGTCTGAATTCAGCATTTGAGGTTAAGTGCCTCCCAGAAAATGCATCGTTAGGATTCAGGATTTAGGGTTACCTACCTCCCACGCCTGCACCTCTGCGCGCGCCGCATCCTTACCCCCCGCCCCCGGCATGGGCCCAAACAACAGCTCACTGCTGCTCACGCCATCCTCCAGGGCTTTTGCCGTTACCAAGGGGGGTGAGGAGGGGTCTGAGGGGAGGAAGAGCTCGCCCGCCTGGTGGATGGTGGCCTGGATGGCGTTGGCCACCTGCAGAGGGGGGCACATGGCTAGCTGGTAACTGTGGGTTTTGCTATGACACTGCCGCCCTTGTATAATTTCATATTCTGATTCTTATTCTGTGGGCTTTTATTTATATTTCTCCCCTTTCCATGGACATGCATGTTTGTGAGCGTTTAAGACCTCCAACCATTCCAATAAATCCCTTGCCCCAACCTTCCCCCATCTTGCATTGTGACTGGGCGTTGCGCATACCCAAGCACATGGATCCTGTTATGAGTACTTCAGCTCTCTTAGGTTGCAATGCACCCACCTGGCACAGCACCTCCTGCAGCGCCTCCTGGTCTAAATCCTGGTCCGCGGGTGTGGTCAGGCTGGCGCACAGCAGCTCCATGCGCGCATCAAGGTACAGCTGCAGGGCCTGGGGAGGGGGCAGTGGGTGTGAATTGGATGGAGACCTACTAAACACATGAATCGATAGGGACCTTAGGGATGCGCAGTGGCATGGCAGCATGGCCATCAAGGTACAGCTGCAGGGCCTGTGGAGGGGGGGCGGCGGGGGGTGAAGCGGAATGGGACCTTTGGGAAGCGCAGTGGCATGTGGCGTGGCCATCAAGTTGGCCAGTGCCAGTGGCGTGCATGCGCGTGTTGCGCCAATAGTGTTTCCATGCCACCCAGCCACATTGCTACCCCACACCGCCACCGCCGCCCCAGGCGAGCGCGCATCGTGACCAGTGGGTGCGCCTCATGAGCACTGCTTCCCTCATGCAATTGGACCACATGGTGATGGCAATGGCGATGGTGCCCATGGGGTGCCTCGTGCAATGAAATCAGCCGACAATTGATGGTAATCATGCTGATGGCCACAGGTTGCCTGATGCATTGAAATCATAATCATAATGGTGATGCTCATGCTCATGGGCTGCCTCCATGACATCAAATGGTGGCCGAGTGGTGGTGGTGACGATGGCGAAAGATGGCAATGAGGATAACAACGAATAACAAACGGCCCCTCCTAGCCACCTGCTGCGAGGTGAGGCAGTATGTACAGCGCATGGTCACGGGTCGTTCATGCAATAAGATCAGATGGCGATGGCGCTGATGCTGATGATGGCCATGGGTTTGCTCATGCATTGATTTCAAATGGTTGCAATGCTGCTGCTGCTGTTGGAGGCGATCATGCACCAACATGACGACGCCAACCCAACCACCCCTCCCCACCCACCTGCTGAGAGGTGAGGCGCCTGAGGAACGCCGCAGTGGCCAGCGCCTGTGCCAGCTCCCCGCTGGGCAGCCGCCAGTCGCTGCGCACCCTCTGTCCCACGCGGTCCACGATCTGGCCTCTGAACTTCTCCACCAGCGGCCACAGGTGCTGCAGCAGCGGGAATCGCGCCAGCACGGGCTTGGAGATGGAGGCCATGAGCAGGCGGTGCACCTGCGCTGCGCGCAGGAAGCGGTGCGCGGCCTCCAGGAACTCGCGCGTGTCCAGGCAGCCCCAGATCATCTCGGGCGTGTCCACAAGGTATTTGATGCGGTTGCCCACAGCTGCGGGGAGGCGGGTGCAGGAGAATGCATTAATACCTTCCTCCATAATTGACACATTATTTTACACGCGTTCTCGCTCCAAAGCGAGATTGGCAGTCAACCCCTGTACACGCGGTGCCAGGCAGGTTGTTCCTGGCACTGCTTGTACCACTTCTGAATACATCATAATGTTGGTGTGTGCGGGAGCAGGATGTCGAACAGTGGGCACAGCACTGGGCCTGCTTTTAGTGCTCTTTCGCATAAGTTGCCAGTGGGACATGGGTGCAAGCATACCATAGAGCTCTGAGTGGATGAGAGCCTTTGGTTGCGCTGCTTGGCTGTCCTTGGCAGCAGCTATTCCATCGCTTAATTGTGAGAACGTGCCCTGCAAGACAAAGGTGTCAGTCACACATCACAGGCTCACAGTCAAATTTGTCCTATGCTAGGCAGCTGGTGGAGCATCCAGTTACTTCCCTTTATTGTAACATACCTGGATCTTTTGAAGGTTCTGTGCAACTGTGTCAGACCGGTTGGCCATGTCAGCAATAGTATCAGCACTGGAGATGAGGTCCCTGGAAGCGTGACAGAGGATTAGTACCGACGTGCATGCGTTATCAAGAAGGGGTTACAGCACACAAACAACCCAGCAGCTCACCGATACGAGTCTCCCACCAGGTGCCGCAGCTGCTCCTTCTTCTTCTCTATATCCTGCCTGGTCTGTGTTTCCACCTAAGGCACCAAGGTTGGGAAGGCTTGGCAACGTGGCAATTTAAACAGATCTGTGCTGGACAAGGCAGTTTGGCGCCCGTACCTTCTTTATCTGCTCCACTGTTCTTGTCTCAAACAGTGCCTCAACCTCTTTGACAACCTCATGCATATTGGCTTTCCTGTTCGGGACGCCCATGATGGTTGCCCTTTGGTGGCCCAAACACGAAAGAAATTGGCTTGACTAGGCCTGTTATGCTTTCAACTGTTGGGTGTCAACCACTATGGCAAACTGGCACTGTAACCATGCCATGGCAAATGCGGTTGGCCCCCAACGAAGTGCACAGTTGAATCGTTAAGTGGCGGACTGCCCTGAAAAATGTCCTTTCAGCAATGAGTGTGCTACAACAGCCTTCTCGGACACTCGCCCAGGCCTGATGTCATGATCCCAATGATCCATCTACCGAACTACAAACCCTGCAGGTCCGACCAAGGTCCAGAACGCCACCCTGTGACACAGGCTGAGTGTTGCAGTCCTACCAAAACACTGCACTTGAGATGAGTATCTCGCACGCCAAGTATTTCGAAGTGCATGCATATATGTCTACAAGGTTTTGGCAACAAGCCCAGATTACCCCCCCTTGGCCGCATATGCATGCATGCACACTGTCGATTTGATCAGCCGTTTCTTATGAGTCTTCGAGTTATTCTTGCCCACCACTAACACTGGCAGCCCGTTATGACCTCATTGCAACAGGCACATTCCTACAAGAACTCAGTCGGCTTCAGCAGCTGTCTATATCACGCATTTTATTCCCTGCAATTTCTGAACTAACGCAGCACCTAGATGCACTTTTTGGGCAGTGTCTTTTCAGCAACCGTTCTGTAAGACTCACTCATACTGAGCACGTCTTTTGCGGGGGACTCCCAATCAGTGCGCACAAGCGCTGTGACACCCATCAGTGCAAAGAATCCGTGACAATGGCAAAAGCTGTAGGGATCGATCAGACAGCGCTGTTGAAAGTCCTGTTGCACGCTGTCAAGTACCCGCAGGGCTCAGTAAACGGTTTTCTTCTGGGGACTATATTGAAGGGCAACTCGAGTGCTGGACAGGGTACCACCCTGGACGTACAGGTTGACAACGCTATTCCCCTGTTCCACACGCACCTCCTCAGCAAGAGCATGGCCATCGAGGTTGCTTTCAAGCAAGTAAGTATGCCTTAGTTGCCCCCACCCCCCCCCACTCTATTGCACCCACCCAATACCCATCTCTCCCCTTCCCCTACACCCGTCACGTTACTACTCCTGTGGCCACATGTGGCTGCCTGTAACCTGACTCCCCACAACTGGTGACTGCAGATAGAAGCTTATGCTAGCGCTCAGAAAAAGGTCATTGTCGGCTACTACTACGTCCCAGAACACAGCAGCGATAACGATCTTGGAGTTGTTGGACGCAAGATTGCTGATCGAATACATACATCCTGCCCCCAGGCCATCGCCGCTGTGGTGAGTGGCTGAGCGCCCGTCACTGCTACTGATATTTTGCTGATGTGTACAATAATCAGCCATTTGCCACACGTTCCTGCAGGTGTCCAACAAGCGACTGGCATCGGTAGTGGAGGGCGACGCCCGCAACCTTGTGCAGGTGCGTAGCCCCTCCTTTTAACCAGGCACCCTATATATAGCAGCCAAGAGCAATAGCTGGCAGTATCGCAGCACACACAGCATAGAGTGTGTTCACTAAAGCACACCGTAGTGCTGATCAGAACGCCAACCAAATTGCTACCATGCCGTGCCATACAGGTCTACTCCAAAGATGGCGCTCGTGGGTGGGTCAAGCACGCGGAAGATGTGTTGCCGGTGGATGGCAACTTCTGCAACCTGTTCACGGCAGCTGTGGAGCAAGAAAGGCAGTTCAGCTTGGTAGACTTTGAAGACCACCTGGAAGATGTCTCCAGGTGAGTTGCGACAGCTTGCCTGGGGGCTTCTAGGAGAGCAAATTAAGGACAGGAAGGCACCCATTCTTACAAGTACCGTACCTGCTGAAAATAACTTTGTGTATTCAATGCAGGGACTGGGAGAATGACAGCTTGTGATTGGTGGGCATGCCAGTGGTGCTTCGGTGGGCAGTGCAGTCGCGGGTGGGTGGAGAACTGGTGTGCGGGTTGTGCTTGGCAACGGGAGTATGCGTGTATAACTTCCTGGAAACTGCTGATTGTGAGGCAGCAAGTCTGCCAATATGGCAACCAACAATATAGACCAGGAGCACTGGAAGCAAGAAACAGTGGATTGATGTTGTACAGTGCAAAAGCGCTGTGCCAGGTGCTAGTAGGGCCGCTGTGCATTACACACCTCTTGTAACACAGCTTTTCAATTTTTTCATGGAATCATGGAACAAGGCCTTGGATACATGGGCAATGGTGCAAGGCCTTTCCTGGGATTCCCTCATTCTGTAGGGTTTAGGCTGGGGTTTAGGGTAAAATGGCCCATTGGCCGCAGCTGGGATCCATATTGTCCCGGACGGGCGTCTTTAAAAAGAGTGCCAGTGGTTTGTCCTGTTTTATTGCCATGAACAGTGCTGTTCCCATGTTGATCGCGTGCCTGCTCATCGAGACACCGCTGTTTAGGGCCAGCCTTTGACAGCCTTGGGTTGAGCTGCGCAGCTGACCTCAGATTGTGGGATGTACCGCCCATAGGAACAGCGGCAGTCTGCACCCACTGCAACCTGCTGAGTGCAAACCCACCTCGCTGCTAGCCGTTCCACACCCACAGGCGATCCAGTGGCTTGCCACCATGCAGCAGGGAAAGAAGGGGTTCGATGTGGGCCTTGCGCTCACCATCGGTGCCTACTTGACCTTGAACTCTTCCCTCAACCTTGTAAACAGCTGGGCTCTACGGATTCTTGGGTTCCGCTTCCCTTTGCTGCTGACATGTACGCATATGGCGTTCAGCTTCCTGGCGCTGTTGCCCCTGATGATGGCAGAGCAGTACAGGCCGTTGCACAAACAAACCATTCAGCGCCAGTGGAAAGGGCTGCTGGGCATAGGTGCGCTGACTACATACAGTGCCCTGATCAACACGCACCTTGTTAGGACAAGCTCCTTCCCAGTGTAGGCTATACTCGACTGACATTGCCTTTTGCAGCTATCAACCAATTTGTAGTGACCTCGTTGTTTGCCTGTGTACAGGAGCATTCATGGCTGTCAACATAGCGTTTAACAACCTGAGCCTGGTGGAGATTACCTTGTCTCTGAACCAGATCATAAGGTGGGTACCAGTATTAATCGCCTTCCATCTTGGTTATCAAACGAAAGTTCCTGTCTTGGTAGCTTTCAGGTCAAGATTGCCTGGCAAGCACGCTTTTGGTCTACAGAGTTGGGGACATGTGTCAACACACTGGGTACCCAATTGGCATATGACCCATGAACGTGCTGGGTTGGCACTCACACAGTGCCATTGCTAGCAATCCAGTAAATGGAGGGATTGCCCCTTTAGGAGTTTGTCAACCTGGTCAACCTTGTTGGCATGCCCATTCCCTTGGCTCTATCTACATCTGTGGGCACCCCCCTTGCAGGTCCTCTATCCCACTGATCACAGCCCTGCTGTCAGTGTTCATAGAGCGCAAGGTACCATCGCAGGCTGAAGTGGCCTCCCTCATCACTCTGTGCACCGGTGTCATGATAGCTGTCTGGCAGGGAGCTGTTGCGGGTGGCACCAAGGGGATCATCCTGTGCTTCCTGGGCACAGTCAGCAACTCAGCGATGATGACGACGTCAGGAAAGCTCTTGTCTGAGAAGCTTGACGTCCTGCGGTTGGCCTTCTACACAGCGCCTATCTCCTTCCTGTGCCTGACTCCTGTCTTCTTGTACAAGGAGGTAAACTGATACCACATTGTCCCTCTGCTCTGGTGGTCTATGCTGTTGAGTCAGTTATACCCATGGTTCAAATGCTGTGAGGTGTTGCTAAAAGCCTTTTCCTGTGTGCAGTCCGCCAGGTTTGCAGCATACATCCCTGAGCACTCGTCTTCGACGATTGCCTTCTTGCTGCTGAGCAGTACCAATGCCATTGCATACAATATCATCCACTTCATGACAATCCAGCGGACATCTGCCGTCACCACCACTGTTCTGGGCGAAGTGAAGATTGTTGGCCTGCTTATCCTATCTGCCGTTATCCTAGGTGAGGCATGTTTTGTATCTGCTGCATACCATTCATGTAGGCTGCAAATGAAAAAAAAGGAAGCATTTGTGGTGCAAACCTGGCCGTGATTTGATTGAATCAAGAATTTTTGCAACGCAATTCCTGACTGATATGTGTGTTGCAGGTGAGCACAGTATCTTTAACGCGAAGATGACAATGGGGTGTCTGCTAGCCATTGGTGGGTTCGTCATGTACTCGCACTGCAAAATTGTGCAGGCCAGGCAGCAACTACTCAAGATACAGAACTTGGAGGCTAAACCTTTGTTGACGGACCAGGCGTCGTCATCCGGTAGCAAGTAAGCTCCACGTGAGCAATTTTTTGTATCTTTTATATATAGATTTCGTCATTGATTGCTAGTTTCCAGTGACCACTGATGTTTGATGTTTCTGTCACATTTAGGGAGTCGACCGTTTGATTTGATGCCTCAATACATAAACCTTGGCCTGCCAAGTTTGCAGTGCCACTGGACAAGTTCAGATTCATCGAAGCACTGGCCACTGTCAGTCTGATGGCCAGAGATCGATACCTGTGTTCTGTTGACAGCGTTGCTTGAGGTACCCTGGATGCATGCTCTAGCGAACAAACGGTTGCAGAGGTCCACCTCACGCCATAGAGTTCTATTATTTCTGACCGTACCTACTGAGCAAAACCAGATATCATATGCCATTTATTAATGTTTCCCCGTTTTGAGGCAATTCCATGTAATATCGTCTCCCTAAGTAGGCATTACCAAAAGGATGGCATCCAAATGGAAAGTCGAAAGAAAGAAAGGGAATGCGCAACATAGACTGGAGGGGTACAAGTGCAATTGGTTACCCAAAAAATCTTGAATTAAAAAAACCCAGGGCCTTGCCGCTCACCTGGACCAGCCTCAATCGCAGCCGGAGCTCTCGAGAGGAGCTGACGGCCAGTCTGGCAGAGGTTTCAACTCTTGGGGTAATCAGTTAAATTACTAATTTAATGCATAATGATCATCATCCAGCCGCTGACTGGCAGAGGCACTCAGCAATCTGATGGCAAGATGATCTTTACCGTACAACGTTGCATGTGGTAACATCTTTTACAGCAGCTGCTGCCAACATTTAACAGAATGTCATCCAAATGCCATCCAGTGCTACGATGCTGACCAACTCCTAGCAAATCGCTCCAAGCTGGCAATACAACTTGAAGTTTCTAGTAGACTAAGTCTGCAATAGCCTTGTGCGTCGCTGCCACATGATTACAATGTTTTAGCCAAGCTCGGAGAACGTGCGGCAACAGCGACAAACCTTTTGGCAATCTGACAGTGTGGCGCAGCTGAAAAACAATGCCATTGAACTTGGATGCAACACTGCTTGAAGCGGGAAAAAGGGAGTGCACCAAGGTACACTGTTCGAGACTCAGTCGGGCCATGCCCACCACCATTACCTATCCTACAAGGGACCTGGGCAAGGCTGCGATCACAGGGGTGGTGCGAAGTAGGACATACATGCCTTGATTTGGGCACTACCTGCCAGGCATAAACGTGTGCATATGATATGGACGGAAACACAAAAAAGGTGGCCCACACAAATGCTATTCCAAACACATATGGTTCAGGATGATCCACCTGGAGCCTCATTTGGATGTGCGAAAAATCGTTACCTATTGATAATGGACCAATAACATGAGATACCAGTGCTGGCAGCCTAGACTCCCAAGTTTGGTAACAGGGCAAAACTGCCATGGAGGATAAACTGTGTATGTGCTTGTGAAGGTGTACGGAGGGCAACCTGCGCAATCACAAGGTGCCACCCGTACCCAATCCTCCTCCCTGAACGGCACAATTCTGGATTATGTGCCAGCAAGCGCAAAAACCTGCTGCCAAATGGCCTACTGCAGCCAATCCCAGGATACATGCACCATACAATGCCCAAAACATGAGCACCATTTACGGTGCGCATCACCCTACCTCTCAATCACCCCAAAATGTGTTGCCAGCCTCAAAGGCGCAGCAAACCATAAGAAACCCCAAAAATACGTACTGCCAGTCACGACGCACAGCTGGAAGAACAAACTCTGGATGAATACCCCCAGCACAGCTTCATTCAGCGTGCGTCACCTCAAAAAACGTGCGGGACAAAACAAGCCACACTGCCACTACCCCCCACCACCACCCAGGCAAACTACAGGGTGTTAATGGGCCAGGGAGTTTTAAAACGCACCAACCTGCTCAAGATAGGGCTGCTGAATCAGAGCAGGGGATGGCAAGTGGCGACAGGCGCACAAGGATGGGCGCTGCTACCACATTTTAGGTATCGGGGGATACAACTCTTCAGTGTCTGGGAAGCAAAAAAGGGCCTACTATGGTACAGCAGCTGCTCTGGGTTGTCTCGCTCAGCCAGTGGTGCTGCCCCTGCAGGGCAGTCCCTCCCCTACTCCTGCTCACCCTCCTCCCCTTGCTTCCTATCCTCCCCCTCCTTCCCTCCCACTCGAGGCACCCTTGAGCGCACCGTGGGGGCCATGGGGAAGGGCTCCTGGTCCCCAGCAAATGGCCCATTGCTATGGAACAGGATGGGCCGGCAGCGCTTGTCCTCGTGCAACAGGCTGGAGTTCTGGAAGTGGTTCACAAGCGCGTTCTTGCCCTGCACGCGCACGAGTAGGGGGTCAGACACTGGCAGGTGCATGGTGAACTGTTGCGCGCTCCATAAAGACCCAGCTAAGTGGCGCACGCTATTAGAGAGCGGCTGCTAACCGTTTAGTAATAATGGAAAGCATCCAAGTACGTGAAGGCCCATGCGCCATGTTGGGGCCATGGCAAGATAGTTGCGAGCCCCGGGCAAGCCAGGACAGGCACAAATACAGGTCGACATACACTAAAGACCCCACAACAGCTACGCATGGCACCCATGTGCATTGCCTGCACCCCAGGCCCGCCGCCGCTGCCCACCTGGATCCTAGCGTAGCTGATGTTGCAGATCTTCTCGCTGTTGAACTTCTCCCACTTCTTGTGGTTGAATCGCTCCACCAGGGGCACGATGTACTCGGGCAGGATGAGGTTGATAAACGCGTAGCCCACGTTGCACTTGTTCTTGAAGTCAATGGGCAGGTAGAAGAAGTCGTAGGTGCCCTTGAACTTGTCGTCGATGGTCTGCAGCAGCATCTTCTGCGTGTACTTATTGGGGATGTTCTTGATCATCAGCGTGGTGCGCTTGTCCTCGCCTGCAAGGGGGAGGAGGGATCAAGGCGCTGCTGACCAAGCCCAATCACTCTATGGTAAGCATTACCATCCAGTTGCTGCATGCAACTACATAATTGATATAACCCGCATTGATGACCAAGCACAGGAGCGTGCACAATGACCCACACCACCTCACACCTCACCACACATCTTGCCACAGCCAGCATACCCTCCACATCCTTCCCTTTTATCCTACCCACCGCCACTGCAGTGGCCACAATTTTAGTGCGATTTTGTGCTATCTAGCACGTGTCCTGTGCAACCCACCCACCTGCCATGATCCTGTCTGCGTTCAGCGCGTACAGCTTCTCCTGCTGCGCCTTGCGCTCCGCCTCAGCGCTGGGGTCGACGTTGCGGCGGCTCAGCCGCCCGCCGCTGCCGTGGCCGTCGTTGCCGCGCCCCTCGCGCGATCGGTAGCCCATGCCGCCCATGTTGCTGCCCACGCTCAGTGGCCGCTGCATGCCCAGGCCGCTGCCCCACATGGAGGGGTGACCCTGAAAGGTAAGGGCAAGTACTGAGGACCAGCCATGAGGTGAGGGGCAAAGGAGTGGCAACCCAGATCAGATTTTTGGAACTTGCTGACTCCTTCCTGGTGACGACACGCAGCCCCTGCATACCTTGCATGTGCCTAGCTACCCAGAGACTCTGAATACACCTTCATCCTCCCATTTGACAGATAACAGTTGACCGCATAAAAGCAAAGAGTTCAAATTCAAGCAACAGCGCGCCCTCTCTTGCCACCACCCACCTGCATGAGCTTGGGGTCCGCCAGGTGCGCCAGCAGCGCCTGCTGCTGCGCCAGCGCGCTCTGCCTGCCGCTGGCCGCCGCCGCCATCTGCAGATTGGCGCTCAGCTGCGCACTAGCCATCATGTCCACAAGGGGCTGCAGCGCCTCCAGGGACATGCTGGGGGTCATCTGGCCGTAGATGGGCTGCTGCTGCTGGGTGGGCAGGGGGCGCAGCGCGGCCTCCTCCTGGATGAGGCCCAGGTGCGAGGGGTCGGCTGGGTGGTGGTACAGGTCGGGGGTGTAGTAGGAGCTGGGGCTGGAGCCCATGGAGGGAGCGCCGTAGCCCTACACCAGAAAGGGAGTTGTTAGTTAATTGTACCTCTCCCTGCACACCAGATCACCAACCAGCCAGCCAGCCAGTCTTGCACATGCCATGCGGTACAGCACAACCACTAATGGACAATAGGAGGAGCTCATACTAGACCACAGGGAATGGCAGGATCCCAATCCCGACGGCGCATAGAGAGCAACACATGCCCCACACTAAAGCGCCAATAATAATAACAATAGGTTGTAGGCCGCATGGTGGACGAGGCCTCCCGGGGGGTGGCAAGGTTAATGCAATCTTTATTTGAAATGCATACAGCTGATGCCATGCAAGTTGTCCTCCATTGCCAGTGTCGTGTAGCCACCTGAACTACAAGCCATTACAAAGCCTCCCCTTCCCAGGTACCCCCCAATTCCCCCCTTCCTTTCCCCCGCATGCCCGCCTCACCTGGTTGCCCCCCGTGCCCCACATGGACCCCGTGCTGGCGATGCCGCGCAGGCTCGGCTGGCTGCCGTGGCTGGCCCTGTTCAGCGGCCGGTACTGGTTCGCCATGGACATGGCCTGCAGGTTGCCGGCGCTCATGCTGGCCAGCGGCGTGGCGCGGCGGGGCGGCGAGTGCATCATGTCGGGCCCGTAGCCGCCCCCGTAGGCCTGCTGCTGGCGCTGCTGCTGCGAGTACATCTGGCCCAGGGAGTTGGTGGACATGGAGGCGCGCAGCGGGTAGGTGTGGGTGGAGGGGTCGGCCAGGGAGGAGGAGGAGCCCTCCAGGGAGCGCAGCAGGGCGTGCGTTTCCTGCAGGGGAAGGTGTAAGCAGGGGTCAAGCGGGGCATGGTGGGGTGCTGGAATGGGGCCAAACGGCCCCATTGGCGCGCCCGGGTGTATGTTGGCCATGGCTGGTTGCAGTCGGGCATTGCGAAGCGTTGCTGTGGCACTGGCTGCAGGTGTGCACATCGCCACATGCCTGCGCCCCATCCACCATGGCCATATCTGCCAGACACCCATCAGTGCACAGCCCACATGCAAGCAGTCCTCGTCTACGCCTGACACCCCATTCCACTACGCTGCCCTAAAGCCCCCACCCCATTAGGCTGACGCCCCATTCCATTATGCTGCCCTAAAGCTGCTCCACCATGCACAGCGGGGCAGTGGCGCCCCCTGCCCCAACCATGCCTGCCACACACACCCACACCCACATACACACATCCACCTGCAGGCGTTCACATTCACCAAGCTGACAACTGCCAGTGCGCCTACCTGCTCATTGTTCCGCTGTGGCGCCTGAGGCGCACCCCCCTGCTGCGCCTCCAGCACCACCACCTTCTTGGCCAGCTCAGACGAGTTGTGCGTGCGCAGGATGGCCTCAGCGTGCCGCACTGCAGGGGAGGGGCAGCACTGGCGTTAGGCAAGGTGCGCATGGGTGGTCAGGGGGGTGCACATGGTAGGCAGCAGGCAGGGATGGCGCCACCCGCGATCATTCATGTCACTGCACGGTGGCACCCTTTGTGCACATGCGCATGCCCCTTTACCACCCTTGCAGGTCATTCATTACTCGTTGCGCCGCATCCATGCCCACATGCCACAGTGGTTGCAAGCCAAACCACAGCAGAGGCCATACACCAACCCATCTACAAGACTTGTATGTTGAAAGGGATTAATTGATTCCATAAAAGCAATAATGTATTTATTCTCTACAATCCAAGCTGCAAGGGGAGCACGGGCCTTGACAGCCTATTCATAGCCACCAGCACGCACCATCGTAGTAGTCGACCAGGTAAGCATTCCTGTTCTGCGGATGGTGCGTGGCCTCCTTGACATCCCCGTAGGCAGAGAATATCCTGAGCAGCTCATCGGTGGACACAGAGGGGTCTGCCGCCCACGCCAGGACCGTCGACTGGACACAACAGGGGATGGCGCACTGAGCGCCAGTGGCAAGGGCATGCGTATGCGTGCACGAAGGGCGCTGCATGCAAGCAGGTAGTGCAGCATGCGTTGCCACTGGTGTGTGCAGCGTGGTGGTTGCCAGGTGCATGGAGCAGTCCTAATGCAGTGCATGGCCGCCCAGCTGAAAGATTCCCGGAGGATATCACAATGAACAGCTATGGTTATGATCAGTGCACAGATAGCTGCCCACCCAATGCAGAGCCACTTGTTTCCCCACCTGCGTGGCATCCTTGTCATCCCGGTGGATGGAAAACTGCACGTCCAGTGGCGAGCCCTTGAACTGCCTGCCCTGCAGCGCGTGCAGCGCCAGCACAGCTGCGCGGATGTCGTAGTAGGAGATGATCACCAGCCCTCTGTGCTTGCTGGCAGAGTACAGCAGCCGGATCTCGCCGTAGGCCTGCCGCAAATTGCACAGATGTCAGCATATGCGTGAAACTCACTAAGCGCTGTGTGCCCTGTGCGCCCACCATGCATGCAGATGAAATCGACGGCGAATGACTACTGCAGCCAACGTGTGAGGTCCTGCCTAGCACGACATTGGCACCAATTGCCGCTCGATCAGTGTCTGAATAGACGGATGTGCCCGCGCTGATTTCCTTCCTCTTGGCCACATGCGTGTGCACACTTCAGATGGGCATGCGTTGACTGTACAGAAGAAATGTGTCCCTCCTATACAGCTCCATGTGTGCTTCACATCGGATGCATCACCGATAGCAAGCCCTCGCCACGCGCTCCCCATTTTCACCATCCACTGCCACTTGCCAACCCATGACCCCGTGCAGGGCTTGCACACACGCTGCTCACCTCCAGCAGCTGATGGAGCTCCTCATCCGCGGTGTTTGGATCTAGGTTGCGCACCAGCAGCGTCCGAGAGGCGCCCGCCAGCTGCACAGCCCCTGCCTGCTGGAAATCCGGCAGCAGGGGTTGTTGCAACGCGCTGGCCTGCCCGGGGTTGGGGACCACTCCGCGAGGCTGAGGGGAGCCCTGTGAGAGGTCGCTGTCGGCACTGGAGAGCTCCAACCCACCCACTGTGTTGAATATGTCGTCCTCGCTGCCGTACCGGCCCCTCTGTGCAGTGCCGTCCCTGAGCAGGAACAGGGATAATGAGCCCTCTGCGAAAGCTTGTTGCTGATTACATCCCACCACAAGCCGGTGTTCAACTTGCGAAGCCTTTCTTGCGTATATGCAATCCCTCAGTGTGTGTGGCTCCCAAATGCAGATGCTGGCCTTGTGTGACTCACAAGTGCAGGTGCTGGTCTTGATGCATAGTGCAGCTTTAGCATTGTACACGCACAGCCACCAGCACCTACCGATTTGGAGCCAGGGAAAACATGCCGTCCTGCTGCGCTACTTGAGCTCCATCTCCTTGCTGCATCAACCTGCCCAAGTATCCGCTGTCTAGCCCTCCTTGAGCCTCACTGCCTCCAGGACCTGCTGCAGCAAGGCTTCATGAAAACCACAGAAGCAGGAACCCAGCTGTTATAAACACAAACCGACAAGCATACTGTGCATGGGACCAAGTGTAGCCGTTCAGGCACCCACCGTTTGAGGTCCCCTCCCCTAAACTGAGCTGATTGGCTAGCAGTGCTTGTAGTTGCAAGGCTGAAGAGTTCTGTGTTCCCAGGTACAAGCTGTCACTCCCAGATGTAGGTTGCTGCCCTGAGCCCGCGTTCTGCAGTGTGCTGCTTGACGCGCCCTGTACAGCACGGATGACCAACCAATAAACAAGGCTTCAAGGCGAGTGTCACAACAATGGAACAAGATCTGGCGTGCAAGCTGCGCTTGTTTGGCCTTTACCTGCAGATTCCTCAGAGCTTGTTGCACTTGTATATTGTTGCTCATGTCGGAAGAGGCTTGTCCCTGGAAGGGAGCAAACCGTGAGGAGTCCATGCCCACCTCACTGTGCGCGCAAGGTATAAATAACCTGGGGACCGTCCATCCACCAACTTTTCCTGCACGAACAAACTTTGGTATCAAGAAAGAATCAACCAAGTTCCAAACAGGACCCACAAGCTGCAGTGTAGGAGGCTTGCTGCAGTGTAAGAGGAACTGAATCGTCCCCCACTGGAAAACCAAAAAAAACTGGCGCCTCAGGTTTACCGAGAAGAATCGCGGTGTTCAACTCGTTACACGCTTAGTAGTGAAAAATGGGTAACAAGCCGTCGGGTACGCCTACTTTTATCAGGTATGTTTACCACGGCAGTGATTGTGCAGCGCAGAGCCTCCCAGCTTTCACCCTGCTGACAATGCCCTGCACAATAGGGCTCGAAGGACTAGAGAAGAATAGCACCACTCTACTCAAGATCGAAGCACCACTGTGACTGAAGCAGCGTGTTCGAACACGCCAGATCTGTACTTTGATCCACTGCCCTTGTGACCGCTGTTTCGAGTGGCACACCCAAATGTGCGCATGGTATGGCGCCCGGACACCCTCAAGCGCCCACACCGCCGAATGCAGCAGGGAAAAGGTTTATGAGGACCACGCAGATAAGTCACGCTGGGTTCCCAGGCCGCGAAGGCCATCTAGGCTCCGTGTACGCTGTATTACTAATACTGAAGTGGGCTACACGACGCTTGTCAGCCACGAGGGGCGGCCCACCGTGAGCCACAGCACTGCAAAAACGTTTAGCCAGGTCCAACGATTATATGCCAAAAGCGCCCACTTGCCACCACAAGCCCTGGGACGTCTGGGTGGTGTCGCTGTACCGTGGTGAACGTGCTGCTTGCCTTTTCTTTCTCAAGTGTATCAACACCGCTCCCATGCAACGCCACTGCTGTAGCGACCAACACGGTTCGCCTGGCCACGGTGCCCGATCACAGAGGTTTTCCCAGAAATCGCACCTGTTGTGTGTAATTCGCGCTGCGTGTTATGGCTGTGCCTTGATATGAGTGCTCAACAGCTGGCTTCACCGCTCCACAGCCATCAGCGCGCTTGCAGCTCGTTGCGATGGCGATGAAGACCCTGGTGCCCCAGCGGCACGGAAACCAAAGACGTATATGCTATCCAATAACGCGAGCTGATGCGTGCTATCTGTTGCCAATCCTTGTATTGCGCACCACCGCACTAGAGAAATATCATAGCGCTGCACACCCAGAATGAAGCCACTAGATGCAGGAACGGTGCACAATTGGCCTCAAGGGGAGGCCAGTAATGGGTGACGGGAGAGAAATAAGCTCCAAATTCCTCCCCGTTTCCATTGACTTTAACCTCGACTTTAGGTACTCACGCTACCGCCCAGGTGTCGCTTGCTCAGTGACGTGCATGCATGTGGGCACATTTATATGCATTTGCTGCGCATACCCTCACGCAGCTGTCCAGTACGGAGGCCTGCAACAGCTAGTTTGCCTTCAAAGGCCCACCTTTGCGTGTTCATCTGTGATTGGCTCGCTGTCTTAGGTGACATCACTGCATGCCGCCATCTAGGTGTGTTGCGCACCTTGTCTGGCTTCAGGTGTGCTTATACAGGTAGCGGGCGGGCGCCGTTTGTAGCGATACAGCTGCTTGAGATGGTTGATACCGAGGAGGGGGTCAGCTGGCAATACGAGGACTCTGGGCCAACGATAGCGCTGTCGCTGCAGTTGCCACACTCTATCCAGAAGGAGGACCTGAAGCTGCAGCTCCTTCCGGACACCATCAGCGTTGCGCTCAAAGACCAGCCCAGACCTTTGTTCCACGTCCTACAGCTGTATGGCATCATCACCCCTGCAGAGGTGACCTGGGACTTGGATGGCACCAGCCTACAGATTATCCTTCCCAAGGCAGAGCCCTCTGTGCAGTGGCCATCCTTCATCCCTGCGAAACCCTCCACACCAGCCCCGTCAGGGCAAGATGCCTTCGCAGCGCGGGGGAACGTGGAGGCCCTGCTCAAGGCTACACAGGCAGGGGATATCGAGTTCTTCAAGGGGGCAGCGCTGCAGTTTGAGGAGGGGGACAGCGCCCATATCAAGGATGGGCGGGGGCGCACGTGCTTGCACTTCGCCGCCCAAGGTGGGAGCGTGGAGGTCTGCAAGTACCTGGTTGAGGACCTGGGGTGTGACGTGGATGCAAAGGACGAGGATGGTGAGCGCCTCATGCCTGCATGTGCGGCGCGGGCCTGCCGTGCACTTGTATGGGCAGCATGCTTGCTGAACTCTCTTACATATATACACAACCAATGTTTGCTGCACTTCTTGCTCACACTTCAAGTCAAAGTTGCAACTGCTTTACCAGTGACATCGCAGTCCCACACTTTGCTGGCATGTGTGGTGTTCAGGTGACACACCACTGTCGCTGGCTGCTGGTGCGGGCCAGAGCAAGGCAGCGGAGTACCTGCTCGAGAAGGGAGCTGATGTGCACAGCTGTGCAACAGGGCAGGTCAAGCCCATCCACCGGGCAGCGGCAGGTATCAATACATTCCCGTGAATGTTGGACATGGACGAAAGCAGCCAGCGGAAATGTTTTTTGGCAGCCACATCACGTGATACAGGATGCTAACCCAATCGATGAATTTCTGCATACTCTGTCTGCAGCACCCACAGTGTGTATCCTTGTGCGGCATCCTGAAAATTTTAACCCTGAACGCTAAACTTTGCCCCAAAACCCTGTACTGTTGTGACCAGTTTAGGTGTGGCACCAGTACCCACACACTGGGTGTGTTTCCCGCAGTGTCATTGGCCACCACCAGGGTCCTCCTGGACCATGGCGCCGACCCCCAGGCCAGCAGCGACGCAGGCACGCCGCTGCTGTGGGCGGCGGGCAGCGGCAACGAGGATGTGGTCAACCTGCTGCTTGAGTCGGGGGCGGACCCCAGCACCCCAGGGAGTGAGAACGTGACGCCGCTGCTGGTGGCTTGTGCAGCAGGTGGGTTGAAGTGCTGCTGCTCCCATGCTGCGTGGCGTATGTACAGCAAATACAGTTTGTGGGTTTGCATGTGCCTGTACTACACGTGCTGCATGGCATTGTCGGAGCAGTTGCGAGCACATCTTGCTGACATAGGTGGGGTTTAAAGTACCCCCCAGCCTAATCCTAAACCCTGCGCCACTCCATACCCTAAACCCCTAACCATCCTAAACCCTGCAAGATGTGCATGGGACCGAATTTCACCCAGCACCTGTGACCTTTCAGGCAACAAAGAGATTGTGGATGCACTGATCCGCAAGGGCGCGGACGTTTCTGTCCTAGCTGCTGGGGATGTGTCGCTGCTGCATGCAGCGTCTGAAGCAAGCGACGATAAGTCACAGAGGGAGCTGGTGCAGCTGCTGCTCAATGTAAGTTGGCTTACATGGCATTTTGGTACTTGGTGACAGACTCAGCTCCCTGCACACAATATGGCATCCTGCAAAGGCCCCCTCCATCGGGTGTCATTACCTGTACCTGGGCATGGAGGGCTTGCATGCGCACACGCTTTGGTGCCATCCTGGAGTTGCATCCCCTGCATTTGTACCCCAACTGCCTGCAAGAGCTAGCTACAGCCTGCCTTGTTAAACGGCACTGCAGACAACCCTGGATGTTGCTGCCGCTTATGCAATATTGATCACATAATAACGTCGGTGTGTTTGATTTTGCCCTCTGGGTGTTTACAGTACACTACGTGAGTGAGACCCTTCTGATTGTATATGTCAATGATCATGGGGCTTTTTGCACCACAAGACTTGCTTAATTTGCAAAATGCTCCATGCCAGGCGGGCGCCAATCCTGATGCCAAGGACAAGGGGGGACATGTGCCCATTGAGGGGGCGGCAGCGGCCGGCAACATGGCAATGGTGGAGCTGCTGCTGGGCAAAACTACCCCACTGCCTGGCGTGGAATGGACGGTGGACGGGCTCATAGGCAGGGCGGAGCAGCAGTCTGGCTCTGGCGCGGGGCCCAGCAACAAACCGGTGAGGTCATGACCTGCAGGGCTGCAAGTGGATGGTGATGTAATGTTGTGCGCTTTTGGGTAGCGGTGCTGGGTAGGGATGGTAGCATGGCAGGTACCAATCATTGCCCAGCAAAGGTGGCCTGTGCTGGTCGTTTATCGTGTTGGACCACCCCTATCCCAGTGACAGCATAAACCTGTAGCAGCACCAAGGGCAGCACCAAAGCACTGCCCATTCCAACCCACTGCCGTGCTGTCCAGATTCACATCCCACTGGCCGAGTTGCCGGATCCCCAGCTGGCGGCCCAATACAAGCGCAAGGGCGATGAGGCGTTTGTGAAGCAGGACTTTGAGGATGCCGCGCAGCAGTACAGCAATGCGTTGCGGCACGACACACAGAACCACCTCATTTGGGCCAATCGCAGCGCGGCGTACCTGCGCCTGGAGAAGGCCGAGGAGGCTCTGACGGATGCACAAAACTCCCGGGCGCTGGATCCCAGCTATGCCAAGGTGGGTGGTGGTGATGGAGGGTTGTTTGGTAATACCGGCCATGCCTAGAATTACGTCATGTGGGCAATCACTTCACCATACTGCACTTATTGCAACATGCAATCACCCACTGCCGATCATGCATGTGTGTGACGTGGGTCATGCGGATGTGAGATGCTACATGAGGCATATTCAAATCAAAATCATGTACAGCCTGCCATGTCACAATCGTTTTGGTTGTCTGCACACTCAGCAGCGCATGCTGCCTGGACCTGGCGTATTGTGCGCCTTGCTCTCTCGCAGTGCACCCTGACACGATTCCCTCCCAAGTCATGGGACCCCTGCCCTCACTCTTACCCCCAACACCCATCCCGTGCAGGCGTGGTACCGTGAGGGCTGTGCCTACCAGCAGCTGGGCATGTACGAGGAGGCGGCAGCAGCTTTCTTTGAGGGCCACCGCCTGCAACCCGACAACAAGGACATGGTGCAGGGGTTCAGGGACGCAATTGCACGGGGCCAGGTGGCGCACAGGGCCAAGCAGGGGGAGGGGCAGTAGCCTGTTGGCTGCAACTGCCTTGAGAGAGAAGGGAAGGATGTGGCGTCACAGCAGTGGGGCGTGCAGCATTTCTTAAGCCTGGTGTATGGTCCCTTGACGTGTCAGCTGGCATGCCACCTAATTGTGCTGTTTCCTCTTGCACTTTCTCTCTGGCAGTGCATACTTGTTCAATGGAGTGGTGAGCTGTTTCTGGCTCTCTTGATTTCTGGCAACCTGGGGCTGCGGCATTGCCCGGCAAGCGGCGTGCCATCGTGGCAATACTTGCTTCGAGACGCATGCTCTTGGCATGGTATGTCCTGTCCTGGGTACCGACTGCTGTGTTTTATTGCAACAATGAAGCATGCCTAGTTATTCCCAAAGATTGTCTGGGTTGCGCATTTTTGGGGGGTGGGGGCGGTGAGGGGCTTCTTGACTCAAAAGGTGATGGCACCTTGGGCGATTATGAGCAGCAGGTCAAGCACATGGCAAGTGGCCTGAAGTACTCCGATGGCCACTGCCACCATTTTTTTGGCAAATCCGCAGGAGGTAGGATGGCCAGTACCAGACCAAGGGGTATATAGAAAGAGATCTCTTTCTATATACCCCTTGACCAGACTTTGGAAATTGCAAAAATAAACTCCATAAAAAAAAGATTTCCCACAGAAACCCTGCATAAGGGTTTAGATTCCTTGCCAGCTGCTGAGCCGCCCACAAACTGGGCAAGAAAGCCGACACACTGCAGGATATGTAAGCGAGCGAATACCGAATGATCGAACGGGGGCCAAGCAAAGAGGCAAGAAAACTGTGGGTATCGTGTTGACATATATTTTACCTCACCAAAGCGCTTCATTTGTTTTGCATCCTTTCAAACCCACGAACCCCCCAAACTTTTGAACTCATCCGCGTTGATAAGATGGCCGATTCTGAAGCCCCAAGGGAGAGGCCAAAGTTGAACCTGAAGCCCCGTGACCCTGAAGCTGCTCGTCTTGCTGAACTGGAAAGGCAGAAGGGCGTGACTAAGGTATGGGGCAGGTGTCGTGTCAACATGATGCGTCGATCAAGATGGGGCTTGATTGATGTTCACTCTGTCCACCTCTTGCAGAACCCCTTTGGAGCTGCAAAGCCACGCGAGGCAGTTCTTTCCGAGAAGCTTGGCAAGTCTGAGGAAGAGATCTTGAAGGAGGAAGCAAAGAAGCAGCGCCCACACGTACGTTCCGTTGCTCCCGTGACGGCCTGTGCCACTCCCTAGCCATCTGCCCCCTCCTGTCTGATCGCCCCACGCCTGTGCAGTTGAGGCTGACCCAGGAGCAGGTAGCTCTGAAGAAGGAAAAGGAATCTGCAGTCGCAGAGGTGTCGACCCAGGTCGAGAGCGAGGAAGATGCAAAGAAGAAGGAGCTGCTGCTCACTGAGCTGGCCAGCAGACAGGAGGAGCTGGACGAGCTGCTAGATGGCTTTGAGGTGAGGTTTTTAGCCCTCTTAGCTTTTCAAACATACCACAACATTACCGCACGGTGCACTGGACTTGCTACTTGTTGCTGCCTGGGCGTTTGTGACAATTGGGTGCTGTACAGAAACTGGCACTGGAGAAAGCAGCCAAGGGGGAGGTAGCCCGTCCTTCTGAGAGGCGTGCCACCCTCGAGCAACAGCCTCCCCGTGGTGGTGCCACCGGTGGCGGCTTTGGGAACGGGTATGGGTACAACAGCCGCGACAGCTACCAAAGTGATGGGCGGGGTGGGCAGCGTGGGGACTACAGCGACTACAACGCGCGTGGGGCCAGTGGTGGCTTTGGTGGTGGCGGCAGAGGGGGCTACCAACAGCAAGACAGGAACAGCTTTGGTTCCCGCGACAACAGGTGATATGCCAACCTGATGCATAGGGAGAATGGGTTTGCATTTTCTATAAACTCAAGGCAGCCGGCAATGCACTGGCACTTGATTGTCTCGTTTGGGTAGGGGAGCTGCACTGGAATTTACGATGCTGTTCATGACAGTCATTTTGCTACTTGGGCTTGTCGTCAGTAGCAACCAATAGCTGTGCTACACCCAGTGTGAGCTTCGCTCAGGAGTTGAGTGGGTTTGTGCACCTGCAACTGGCACCATTAGTGACACATGCACCAGATAGGTGCACCTTGAGGGGGGACCAATCCCTTTCTTAACATGGTGTTGCAATTACTGCAGGGAGGGCGGGGACTTTGGCAGCGGCTATGGCGGGTCACGTGGTGGCGGCGGCTATGGCGGCGGCAGTGGCGGTGGCGGTGGCGGGTATGGTGGCTCAGGTGGGTACAGTGGGTACAGGTGTCTGGGCATGAAGGCATGTTAGATTACGGCATGGGAAGTAGACTTATCAGAGGGATGCTTGTCTACCCTGCTGGTGGCATCGCCAACGCTACAGGCGGAGCACAGCAACAATCGACTTTTATTTTTTTCTTTTTACTTGCATTTAGCACTGCAATTGCTGACGCAAGGTTGCCGGCAGCATATGCATCCTTTGTTGCTGTCTTGGACGCATGCGCCCAAGTGGTTTTTGTCAGCATTGCCTAGCAGTAACTTGTTGCCTGTAGGGGGCTATGAGAAGGCAGGGGGGTATGAGAGGTCCGATCGTCCCAGCGGAGGGAGCTTTGGGTCAGGAGGGGGGTACAATGAGGCTGGCGGTGGTGGGTACCGCGCCGGCAGCAGCTTTGGCAGCGGCGGCGGCGGTTACAACGACAGCTATGGCGAGGGGCGCGGCAGGGGCGGCGGCGGCGGCGGTGGCCGTGGGCGTGGGGGCTACAACAGCCGTGGTGAGCAGCATGATGGCATGGTAGTTGTCTTAGCGGTCTTAGCGGAGACGGGTACATTATTATTCAATTCCATGATGGCATGGTGGTGTCTTGTGAGCAGCATGATGGCATGTGTGCGGTGATTCGCCTTTTATCAGCCAGTCAGCCCATGTCATGCCACCGCCCGACTGCGGGCTGGAATCTGGGTTTGTGTTGCTCATGTTGCTGAAATTTGGGACCATGTGATCCTCAAGGAGGAGCTTGACCCAGGTCCCTCGTGCTCATGAAGCTGTTCTGTTGTGCAGGTGGAGGTGGCGGCGGCTATGGCAGCACGTACGAGGAGCCTGACTGTAAGTCTGCAAGCCCTGCACAGTACACAGTGTGTGTGGCGGTGTGAACCATGTCAATGGGTAGCTTTGTGCCCTTCCTGATGCCAGTTTGAAACGCCTGTTTATGGTGACTGTACTGGTAGCTGCAGCTTGCTGCCTAGTTGTCCTGCCACTGGGGCAGCAATTTGTAGTTGCATCGGGGCTGGCATGTGCAGTGCACCCTGGCGCCAATCAGATCCAGCACAATTTTACAATCACTAATACTGTCCAGTAAATGCCGATGGGCAGTGCCTTGCCTGTTTGGATGACAAGCAACTGACAGCGGGTTTTGGTTTGCAGATGTCTCGCCCTATGCCAGCCAGGACAGGTTCTGAGGCTGGTGCTTCAGTGTCGCGCAGTCCACTTCACAATGCGGTGCCTGCCCTGTCCTCTTCACTGGGGCCTGGATGCGCAGTGGTGCCTGGCTTGAATAGCTGGGCATGCCAGGTTGCGGGTGCAACTGGCTACACGTCAAAGGTTAACAACGGATTTATACGCTTGACTGGAAGCAACTGGGGTAGATGCCTTGCCATGTTTGTTTCTGCTTGTCTGTACGAGTGTCACGTCTCACAGTTGCTTGGAATAGGCCAGCGCAACAGTTTTCGGCCTTGTCTGACTATGTATTCTGCTTGGAGTTGCCAAGCCGCAGTCTCTTTGGCATGCCAAGTGTGTGTCTGTATTTTCACGGTAGTATGATGGTGCAGCAGCTAGGGTGGGTTGACAGTGCACTTTCGTGCTTTGCACCTCACGTCACGCCTGGAAAGGACTTGTTTGATAGCAAGGCAGCCAAAAAGAGTTCCTATTGTGCAGCTACAAGTGTTCCACTGTGCAGCTTGTGTACACGTGCTGCTGCACTTATATCAAACCAGCTGGATAAGGCAGTCCCTTGAAGGCCCTGGGTAGGAAGCCAGTCCTTGATTGCACAGGAGGGAAGCTATGTGTAACAGTTCAATGCTTGTCAACGCCCTACGGCCAGGTGGGACTCTCTCCAGGTGGGCCCAATATTTAGATAAGTCTGTGCCCTTCCTTGCAGCAGCAATGCTAACTATTATGGTGGTAGCTGTAGTAGCATAAAGAAGAAGAAAAAATGAAATAAAACTCGTGTCCCGTGTATGTGTTCAGCTTGGATTGAGGCGTCTGGCAGACCCCACCGCAAGCATGCCTATTATTGGGTGTGTACTTCTGCAAAAGGTAGCGCTTGTTACTCGCAATGGGTGGCTGCTCTGGCCAGTGCTTGCAACAGCCAGGAAGGAAAAGAACTACCTTGAGCCTACTGAACAGCTAGCCAACGCCCAGCAGTAATTTGGAAGCAACCCACACAATCCACACAATTGGCACAGACAGCAATAGAAAGCGTCTAGAAGTCACCACCACACCTGCTGGCCCTTTACATGTGAATGGCAGTGCCAACGTGAAGCTTGTATGCTCGTTGTGCTACTGGCGTGCACTAGTACAAAGCATGTTCACCACCGCCCACTGAATTCTACACAGCTTAGGCCTCCATGCTTGCCAAGAAAGAAAGGAAAGGAACGCACAAAGGTGGAGGTAGGGTGCCACTGGCTTGCACCACTGTGGGCCGCTGGCTGGCAAGGGCTTGACTAAATTTTCACCCATCAGTTTTGCTGGGTTACCTAGAGTGCACTCAGAAGAGGCAGACATGGCTTCAGCATTCAGTGTAAAGTTGTTGCAATGTCAGAGAAGCCGTCAAGGCTTTTTTTCAAGTTTGATTTGGCCAACTTGAGCATCCACCCCTGCAACCTGTCATATTTGTGAGGAGCTGCTACACCGGTGTCATTCTGGGCATTTGTGGTGCATATCCTTTGCAGCCAGTGCACCTTGTGGTGGCTGCAAGGGTTTGGACACAAGACCACTTCTCTTTAAAGGTATGTTCCAGAGCAGCACCACGGCATCCTGCCTTGGTGCGCCCTGTGCAAAGACGCATACGTTGTGGTGGGTCTCATATCCTTACAGTGACGGCTGCTGCCCACTGCAGCCAAACAACAAACAATAAATGCAATACCTGTCCTAGTAAACAGACGCAAAACTTTATCTTCTCGCTATACATTGCCGGTGGTGCGTGCTGGACAACACAGCACCACTAGCGCTAGTTTGCCACCCCCCTGAAGAGCTGCCATACCCTCGATAGCAAAATTTATGGTGTCAGGACTGAAGCAATGCGCTGGTTGCGGCTGTGCGTTCGCGTGTTTGCTGCAAAGCGCTGACAACTGCTCTCCTTTGCTCCAGCCTGGTTCCCAAAATCCCAGGCCCCCAAGATGCTGTGCGGTTTCTACCTTGGTGACACAGTGATGTTCTCCTCCTTCTCTGTGAGGGTGTTTGTCCTCAACTCGGCCACGGCGGCAAGGGGCCAGGCGGCGCCCTCAAGGGCCAGCTTCCATGCAAGGGGCACATCGATGATGATCTCCTTCTCCACTGGCTTCTTGTCGCCCTTGACAATGTTCAGGTACTTGCGGCCCACCCAGCCGGTGTAGCCAGCAATGTACAGGAACCCAAAGGTGGGGATCTGCATGCATCAAAGCGGTAATTGAGACACAAGCAGGCGGTTTTTGTTTTTGGCTGCTTGAACAGTGCACGTCCATCAGATAGGCCAAGACCAAGCAGTTGAGAGGGTGCCAACAGCTTGGGTATTCGTGCAGCAAAACCTCCTACAGTGACCCCATCAAGTCAAAACCCAGGTTGATCCCTGAACCTTGGAGCACTGTGGGACCCTGCACCATCATGGCTATGTTAATATGACGGGCTGTGCAGTGAGACTTACGAAGACTTCGCCAGCGTGGCCAAACCGCAGGGCAAGGCCTGGGTCAGCGATGAGGTGGGGCAGGCCATCAGTGCCGCACAGGAGGCCAGCCTTGGCGTAGTTGGAGAAGCGGTTCTTGGTCTTCTCGATGGTTGCGTTCAGGGCAAGGGAGGGGGCGGAGCCAGATTCGTACTGCACAGCGGCACAAACCCATTTCAAATTCGGTCGAAACAGTAATACTGATGGCTGTTGGGCCCATCTAGGCGAAACCAGCGGGTGCACACACCAGCTTGAGGCGCTTCTCCAGGGTCTTGAGCTCCTTCTTCTCGAGCTTGGCGAAGGCCTTGCTCTCGGAGCACGGCGTGAGGCCGGCGATGTCTGCGTATGCTGCATCAACGTTGCACAGGCCCACGGTTGCTGCCAGGGCAGCGGCTGCCACTGCGGTGCCAACCTGCTTGGTGGCCTCCTGCTTCTGGGCGGCGCACACCACGCGGCGGGAGCTGCTGCGGGCTGCTGAGCTCCTCACAGAGACTGCCTTGCCCCTCAGGGATGAAGCCTGCAACACGGGAAGATGGTTAGCGCCACCCCCGTCGACGAGACGCGCTGCTCGCGGCGCACAAGCACATGCCAGTTACCTGCAGTGCGGAGGAGGCCATGACTGTGGACGCCATTGTGACAGCGATGTGGATAGCAGAGGATCAGCCTGGAAACAACGACTGCTTTGGTCAAGCTGGGGCGTTACAAGGTGGTGCTGGGCGAAGCTTTTCCCTTGCGTTCAGGTGCAACACGAGAATCTGATCTAGATAAATCCTGATTGGCTGGGACTTGATGCAGCGGCGGGGCCGTACACCAAAGGCGGGTGCCATCTGGCAGATAGCGGGAGGACCGCCGATGACCCATGAACCGCCACATGGCAAACAGGCAACCGAGTACTGCACCTTTTTCTTGCAGCTCCAAAACAATGTATCCACCTTTGATGTGACCTTGTGGTCGGGCTCCTTGCGACGCAACTCGTTATTGACAATGCCAGAAGACGGTGGGGCATGTATATGTGACAGCACTGCGCACTACACTGACTGTGTCTGTGCCCGCTTGACATGTAGCAGCTGACTGCCAATTTGGGCACCTTTCCCTCTTGCTACTTGTACACACCATAACCTGTAAAATACCGTAACGTTCACTGGTTTTGATCAGTACTGCCTTGTGGTCTTGGTCAGCCGGCCCACAATGGGGAAGCCTGGCATGGCCTCAATTTTGGACAACAAACAGCAAAAACCCGCCAGACACAAATTGTTATCGCCCAGGTTCTTGGCGTGCTTTGTTGTCCTGTAAGGCTTTGAATCTTTAAGTTACATACTATTGCCACACTGCTGCTGCAAGTGCGCTGGCCGATTGTGACCAAGCATTGTGATACAGGGCAGTGATCGCCTTGACGTTCTGGCATGGAGTACACTACGTTGCGGTAGGCTGGAAGGAATTGGCCACTAGCTGCTGCAACTCACTGATTTTTACTGTAACTGCTGGTGCTGGCGCTGGAGTTTGTCGCAATGCCATGCATGCATATGCAATTGCTCGAGCCCTTGTTGCCTGTTTCACTGGCGTTTGACACGACGCCGTGCGTGTATGCATGCTCTTGTCGCAAGTTTTGCTGTCACAATTTCCTGATAACCTTGGGCTTCCCACAGACACATATACATGCAAACCCACTGGTCATGCTGCTGTTCCCGTTTCTTGGGGTGAGTCGTGGTCAATGCCATGCTGCTGTGACGACTCTGCTGCTTGCCTGCCTTCTGTCTTGCTCCTTTGCAGCTGCTACAAGGTTGAGCCATGTTGTTGTGCGGCTCCTACTGACAAAACTACTTGGCTTGCAGACGCTTACCATTTTCGCAACTTTGCCGGTGTTTATGTATATGAGCTTTGAGGTGTGCTTGCGGGTGACTCGCTGTTAAATTCCAGTGCCAAATAGAGTTGTCGTTGACACACTGGTAACTCGTTCAGGAGGAGTTCAAGAACATCAACCCAATAAACCCAGTGCATTACGCATTCCTGGCTAAAAAGACCATGCAAGCAATCATCAACAATGACTGGAAGGTACGGACAGCTTGTGGGTGCCTTGCCTTGCTGTTTGACACCGTGTTGCTGCTTTGCATGGCGGTGACAACTTTGCCAACTCGTGGTTGTGGCTGCAGATCACAGCAAAGGAGCTGTGACAAAGCCATGCAGTGCAGCTGGCAAGAGTTGCCCATCCACACGCTAGTCTGGCTTAAATACATCAGAAGCACAGCAGGGTTCTATCTGGGAGGGCACAGTGCAAGCAGGCAGTGAGTTTGAATGACCGCCTGATAAGGTTGAGACAAAGACAGTGGCATTATACATCGGCGACGCAACCAATGGACCATGGCGACACACCCCGGTGGCACCTGGGCTGAGCGACAGCAGCCACTCCTTTTGGGTTCTTCCTACACCAGTACTAGTAATCTAGCTGGCACAGCAGGGTGGCACAGTGTGTACCAGTGGTAACCGGTCAGCAAGTGGGACAGCCTTTGCAAGGACGTGCACACTCCCTGCTCTGGGCTTGAGCAGCATGTGCGCAATTTGATATGTGGTGTGCCAATTCAATGCGAGTCAATGGGTCAGCCTGACACGTCTTGCCGTTGAACTTGTGTCTTTGGACCTATACATGCCGCCGGTAGGGCAAGGACAGACCTCTAGTGGGCTGTGTGACGTGCCAGCAATGACAGCGTGGCGACATAGGCAGGCATTCCTGAGGACACTGCCAGCTTGACAGTCACGTTGTGTAACCACGCCATGACCACTTGAAACTGAGGTGCCTGCCAGCTGATTACATGAGCTGACTCACATTTTTGAAAAAAGTTTGTGGCACTTTTAGTAGCCTTGTGGCTGAGCTGTCAACATGTCGATGCACGCATGGTCTACCGCACTTATACTTGAAGCAGGTTGCAGCCTGAGTGCAACGTTTTGGCACGCATGCCTGCAGTTTCCAGCTAGGCAATGTGTGCAACTGGTTAGCCCTTACTGTTGCCATCCAACAGCACCGGTTGGCCAAATATTTGGGTAACGGTTGCCAGGTTGTAACACATGAAGCGGTTCTTAAATCTTACAGTGGTACGAATAAAACATTTGGGCATGTAACAATCAAGGGGTCAGTCTTGAACCCATTGCTCAACAGAGTTTGGGAATATGCCATTCAATGGTAACTAACCAGAAGTGAGGTAATCATGGAATTATACTGATTTCCCACTGCAAGATTAACAAGCGTCTAGCGGGGAGACCTGTGCAAGCTATACAGCATGCGCTGGGTACTGGTATACTACAAGTGTTTGCATACCACGCAGCCAACTGTGGCATGGTGTGACACAAGCTGTGGCAGCAGTAAGTAACTACAAAACTGCAGCAACTTCAATAATCATAGAAACAGCACTTGGACCAAAGCAAGTACTCTTTGTAAAATCCCATGAAACCCCAGCAAAATGCCCACAACGTCAGTGGAACAGCCCCTCGTGCGTGTGCCCCTTCACCGCATACTTCACAGCATTGTCAATCTCCTCCTGGGTCTGAGGAGTGGCAATGGGTTGCTGGAGCAGCATGTTGTTCAACCCCACTGCCTTGGACGGCAGGTCCTTCTGGTACCAGGGGTGCACCATGATGCCCTCCGTGGTGATGCGCTTGCTGCTGTCTGGCACAAAGACCCTCTTGAGGAGGTCCTTGAGCGCCACAGACACCATCTCCGGCTCCTTGTAGTCTGCCTTGATGAGCTTGGACAGCGTGATGCGGTCCAGCACCTTCTGGTCTGGCTGGGTGAAGGGGAAGGCTCCGGTGACGATGCAGTACAGCATCACGCCACAGGCCCATACGTCAGCGGCCCTGCCGTCATATGAGTTCTGGATGAGGATATCGGGAGCGATGTATGGGCCAGTGCCAACCAGCGACTTGTTCATCTGCTCGTCATCAAACTTGCTGGCCCCAAACTCACGGATCTTGAGCAGGGGCTTTGCCTTGTTGGCATTGATGACTAGGTTCTCAAGCTTGAGATCCCTGCACATGATCCCCCGCTTGTGGCAGAAGTCCACGCCCAGGATCAGCTGCTGGAACAGCCACCTGGCCTCATCCTCCAGCAGCTTCTTTCGCTGGTCCAGGTACTCTTTCAGGGTCATGCTGGACATGTGCTCCATGACCAGGATCAAGTGCTCATCTGTCACAAACGTCTCCTTGAACTGGATGATTTGTGGGTGGTTGAAGCACAGCCTGTGGTTGGTGGCCTCACTGTGCACATACTTGTCCACATCGTCTCGCCTGACCAGCTCCACTGACACATTCTTGTTCTCCAGCCTGTCCACTGCCAGGTGCACATCCCCATGTGCACCCTTGCCCAGGTACTGGATGATGTCATATCTGTTCTCGGGGTCATATCGTGGGTCTTCGTCTATGTCACCCGCTGCCCCCTGTTCCAAAGGCCTGAGCGATGGGTCTGCTGGTGAGCGGAAGCTGCCGCTGTATCCCGTGGTTTTTGCTGCCTTGTCCTTCTTGGACTTGCCCCGGTACGCCTTCTTGCCACGCAAAACCTTCTTCCACCAGCCCACAAGACCCATTTTGATGAGCAATAAGCCTCACACACCCTGAGGGAGCTGGCTAGCAACACGTCCCTAGCTTTGTCTCCCAGTTGGCGAAAGAGAACCTAGCTGAGAACCCACATCCTGCGATGGGTGGCACATGCTTCTAGTGAGTAGCCAGCCAACCAATACGCACAGCAGAACCAACAGCACGCACAACAGGCACCAGGGTGTTGTACTTGCGCTGCTTACCTCAGGTACTGCTTTGGCAGCGTGCTTCTATCCCCTTTGCTCCCCCTCAGTTGGGTCCCAGTAGCTGCACACCAACCCCGTCTTGAAAAAAAGCGCCCAGTGAAGAGAGCGCCGCACACGAGGAGTTTGGGGCAGCGGCCGAATTGCAGTGTGAGCTACAGGTGAGGCCTCCTTCCAATCGAACTTCCCCGTGGGGGGGAAGTGGCTGGCAAAGCTGTTCAGCGACTGTGGCAGCGGGGTGAGTTGGCGCCGCCTGGTGCTGCAGGCGTACACTCAGGCGCAACAAGTAGGCAACTAGGGACGGCGACTGTGCATCCAACGCAGAAGCTCGACCCCCACCAGCACAACAACGCCCCTATAACGTTTTGGGCTTCCCGCGCCAGCCCGCGCCAATTTTTTTTGGCAGCGCAATAACCGGGATTTTGGATTTAGGCTGGGAGTGGGTCGCCCAGCTGGACTGCAGTTCGAATTTCGAACCACGGCGCCATACAAACAGCTGAAGCACCCTCAACTGGATAGAAGTTCCGTCGCCCAGCTAATGAACGCGTGAATGCTGCTCCGTGCAAACCTTTCGTGCTTCAGCGTTTGTAGAACAGGTGCCCTTCACAGGTTGCGCTTTCACAGCAGAGGTGCGATTGACGCACTGCGGTTGTCACCCTTCATTTGAACTGGTGCATGCTCGAGGCCCCTCCAACTCCACCTCTGTCGTCACTGCAGGAACAATGCAGGTATTGAGCGAGAGCCACAGAGAAAATGTGCCACAACCAGCACAGAAGGTTCAGAAGATGGAGCCCCCACAATCGCTAAGGGTGAAGAAGCTAAGCGAGCATGCAACGCTGCCAGTGCGTGGGTCGTCAGGGGCTGCTGGATACGACCTTGCCAGGTAAAGGCGGAGTTTAAAGCTCTTTTTACTGTATGTACAAGTGGGGTTGTGTCCTGAGGCAGTGTTAGCACCTTTAAAATCAACCACTTTGCCATATGTGCAGTGCTTATGACTACACCGTGCCAGCGAGAGGCAAAGAGATTGTCAAGACGGACCTGGCCATCGCTATTCCGCATGGCACATATGCCCGCGTGGCACCAAGGTCTGGCCTTGCTGCGAAGCACATGATTGACGTAGGGGCCGGTGTGGTGGATGAGGACTACAGGGGCAACGTGGGGGTTGTGCTCTTCAACCTGGGACCAAACGACTTCCAAAGTACGAACAATAACACCCAACACTCGCTTGACTTTTTGCATGAAGAACTGCTGACTTGCTGCTCTTTGCTCCCTGTGTGACACTGGCTTCTGTGCTGTTGCAGTCAAGAAGGGCGACAGGGTGGCTCAGCTTATCTTGGAGCGCATCTTGACACCAGCTGTAGAGGAGGTGGAGGACCTTGACAGCACAGAAAGGGGCGCTGGTGGCTTTGGGTCAACTGGGGTTGCAGCCAAATAAGTCTTTTGAAGTTGTGGTTGTTAGTTAGGCGTTAGCTTTGTTCAAAGTATTGTCCTGCCATGGGTGTCGTGTACCCGTCGCCCAGTTTCCTTTCCTGCTTGCACACTTCCCCATAGTTTCAAGCCGTGGTTACCTTGCAACACGGTCACTCTCGCAAGATTCCTCTCCGTATGCTTCACAGTTCTGTAGACACGCTTTTGCACCAACCTGCTTGTAGACTGACACTGTCCCTAGCATTTGGCGGTCAGTGCAAGCAAAAACCTGCATAGGTCATTCCAACGTTGCTGGTGCTGTTAGCTGCCATGTCACGGTCAGCTACCTCACATGGCTTGGCTGGTAGAGTGAACAGGTTGCGCACTCAGCAATACCATGTGTAAAGTGACACGTTTGCATGTCTGGGTACCCAAGGGTCGACCACCTGGCCACCAGTACCGCTCTGGTGGTATACAGTTTGTGGGCAGTGGTAGTTCTTTAAGCCCATAGTGTGGCTGTTAAAGTGCTGTGACATTCCTACCACAGGCCATGCAATGCTGTCATTGGCGCAGCGCTGTCTTGGCCTTGGCATCCTGTGGGGCTGCGTGAGCACGAACCACCCCTGCATGGCACCTATCACTTTAAGTGATACCCCAATGTGCCTTGCGAGTCACAGCTGCGGCAGCTAGTTGTACATCTGTGTTCCACCAAAATATGCACTTAAAAATAGCCCACATTTCCAGAGCCAGGCAACTTGGCAACCTTGCCTTGGCCATTTTGCAGTCAACTCTGTCCAGGTTCTGTCTAGTCATGACAGGCCGGCGGGCAACTTGTAGGAATGTTTATTCAGGTAGGGTGTATGCAGCTCAGAGCGACTGAGCCTCAGCAAGCACTAACAACAAGCGATTAATCCACTGTACCTGCTACGAGTGGTAAGCATTGCCTCAGGAGTGACTGAGGCTATGTAGCTGCGACACTTTCCTGCAGCATTAATCTGTATTGCAGTTGCAGCCAGCACCCTTTTAAAACCACAGTTCCACAATATCACACTAGACGTCCCCTGGTATATTGGGGAGCGCCCTGCCTCCAAGTTGGCAATGTGCGGTGCAAAAAGGGTGAGCTGATGTGCAACGTCTGCTTTGGATGCACCTAGCCGAACCAGGTCCCAGATATGGTTGTACCGCTGCAGCTTGTCAACCAGTTGTATAACACAGAGTCAGCAGTGCACTTTGTGATGCTTGACGCCGGTGGATGCCCAGAAGTGCGGGTGCGAAGTGGGCGAGTGCAGGTTCAAGCATGTGACACACAGCTCTGTGCAGTGTATGCACGATGATGGTGGCATATGGTGGTGCAAGACTCCACCCAAGTGCCTCAGCGCTGGTTGCCACTGCTATACGTGGCTGCAAGGGTGGGAATGTCGTGGGCATAACGAGCATATCAAGTTGTTACACATTAGACTCTGCTACATGGGCCACAACCGTCAATGCCACAGCAGCATGGAGCAATCAAGAAAGCAGACAACTTGCAGTCAGTACACCAAGCCGCACATGCTCAACAAAGGGCCTGCAAACACTGTGCGGGTACAAGGCAATGCACCCCGCTGCAAGAAAGGTCTGCCCTGCCATAACTGTCTGGTTCTGACGCTGTACAAGTCCTGCCGGTAGGCCACTGTGTCCAGCTACAGCCACATGCAAACTGCATCCCCACACCAACCTACTCCCAAACCCCACACCGGCGCAACGGCAAACACCCGCTGATGCGCCCACCAAAATAAAACGCAAGCTGCCAGCTGACCACCACACCTCCCTGCTGCTGCTTAGTTCATCTTGGCGATGAGGTTGTTGATGAACTGCTGGCGGTCACCGGCGTGACCTCCCTCAATGAAGTGCAGGCGCTTGTGGCTGAGCCCACCCTTGGCTGTGGACAGCTTGAAGGGCCACAGGAAGTTGTTGGCCTGCTTGAAGGCTGGCCCCACGGTGACAATCTCGTGGATGAGGTCCTCTATGCAGATGATGTCGTGCTTGCCCAGGACGCCCTCAATCACGGCGTTAGTGGTGAGTGGGATGCGGTCCTTGTTCACCTTGCCAAAGCCACGCTTGTAGATCAGCTCCTTCACCGTCTTCACGCTGGGGTAGCCCCAGGTGATGTAGGGCTCCACGCGCCTCAGCATGTTGATGGTGGCCTTGTTGACCTTGAGGAACACGGCGGTGTTAATCTGGCGCAGGCGCAGCAGCTGCAGGATTTTCCTGGTCTTGGGGTGCATGTCATTGATACCACGGATGCGGACCACCAGGGCCAGCTTGGCCTCTGGCTCGACGTAGAAGCCACCCTTGGCCTTGGCATCGCGCTTGAGGCGAATGGTGTCGGCCTCCTTCTGCCGGTACTCCTTCACGTACTGCTCTGCACGCTTGAAGATCACCTTCCTGTTGTCCTTGGCCTTCTTGCGGGTGTCGGACAGTGTGGCTGCCTTGGCGGCGGCCCACTGCTCGTCCCGCTGCCGCTTCTTCAACACAGTCTCGGGAACTGCCATTGCTGCGTGACCCACCAGGGAGGTGCAGCGTAGCAACAAAGGAAAGGAACGATGGGGTGGCAGCGCAGCCACTTTGTACAACTCTGCCAGCCGACACCCGGCCAGTGTCCCCTCTCACAAACCCATTATAGCCCCCTTGGCAAGGGGGCCTTCAAATTGAAAGGTGAGGCGGGCGAGTTGCCGGTGGCACCCCATCTACCGTATAAAAACCCGGGCCAAGAAACTGGTTAGTTCATTGTGGAACAGACCCAACTCGAAGGTGGGTGGGAGCTTTTTTACATGTTCGTTGCTTAATTTGATAGTGACTTGATTCTCCGTTTCACATGCATGCATGCATGCATCCAATTGGCGAACCTTGCGAAAACTCCGACACGCTTTTGGCAGACGAGGTCACTAAGGTCTAGCGTGGAGAGGGGAAAATAGCGGCTCTAAAGGACGGGTTACGAACGCTGTCCAACCTGGCGACAAAGGTAGGTGTGGCTTCGTGATTGCGTGCCACTGCATGCTGCGATGCAGCCTTTCGAGTGGCTTGTGTCCCACTCCATACGCACACAGCAGCCTGCTGGAGCCGCGTTTACCTTTTTAACCCGCTTGGTTTGTGGTGTCCACGCTGTATATGCCCCTCTGGCTCATGCAAGTCAAACATGCAGCATGGTGTCCCTGGCTGGCAGTTGAGCAAGTAGTAACAGCTTCCTCGTACAGACCAGCATTGGGGTTGGCTATTTTTTGTCTTTGTGCTGGGGTTGGTTCTGAAGTACCTCGACTCAAAAGTTCTGAGGGACATGTGCCTGCTTACTTGCAAGAGAGTGTGTGGCGCGCAGAGTCTGTGTCTCTCAAGGTCCTTGAGGCTGACTGTTTTTGCGCCACACACTCTCTCGCAAGTAGCCAGGCACTTGTCCCTGGGAAATGCATTTGTGGACGTAGAAACAGCTTCTCACGCAGCCCAGCATTGAAGTTGGCTATTTTTGCCATAGTGGGGTTGGCTCTGATTCACCTTGACTCAGAAGTTCTTCGGGGACATGTGCCTGGTCACTTGCAACGTTGTGATTGAGACCGATTGTTATTGCGCCCCACACTCGTAGTGTAGTGCACTCTCTTGCAAGGAACCAGGCACATGTCCCTGAGGAATTGTTTGAACTATTTTGACTTCACATAAACTGGTTGCCGTGCCCCCCAGGCTGTAAAATTGGTAAGCAGAGCAGCTCTTTGATGGAGGAAGCACTGCAACTCATCGAAGAAGATTTGGCAGGCGAGGCCTCCAAGGACCAGGACCTGCGTGACGAGGAGAAAATAGCAAACCTAACAACCGCTAGGCGAGCGCTCCAGAAAGGGCTGGGTGCCAAAGGTGTGGCTTTGTGAGTGCGTGCCACCACTGCATACAGCCTTTTGTGATGTAGGATTTCCGTATGGCCACTGTCCGATCGCACACATACAGCAACCTGCCGGGCTCCGCGTTTTCCTTAGGTCATCGCATGGTGAGTGACTCTCAATGCTGCATGTGCCCCTCTGGTTCATGCAAGTCACTTGCAATGTGGTGTCCATGCATCCAGCACCAACACCAGGCTGGCAGGTGTGCAAGCAGTAATAGCTTGGTTTATACATCCCAGAACTGGGCTTGGCTACTTTTGTAGTTGTGCTGGGTTGGTTCTGCTGCACCCAACCCACTCCTGTCATGGCGTAGGTGGCAACGATGCGGCTGTTGAAAGATTTTCCCGGATCGTTGTGCCCTCTTTCACTGGGCAGCCCCAGAATTTCTGGAAGGAGCAGGAGGCAACAAAAGGGCCCCTGGCACTTTGCCACAGACCCCCATTAGCAAAGGTAAGCAACGCCGCCAAGAATGCCTGCAATTTTATCTGGTATCGGACTGGTCATGATGTGCAGTAATGGTGGTGGTGCAGGCGCCTCCGCTATCGCTTATCTACCCAGGTTTTGGTCTGTTCAAGGACATGTTCTGGGGGAAAGGGTGTGGGGCGGCTATGTGGCCCACCAGGGCAGATTATGACGACACGGTAAGGATAGGCTGCCATGGCAAGACATGTATCGCTCGTGCTTCAGCCTTCATCAGCTAGCCGTTTTACTGCCATAGGTATTGTTGCGCACGTCTGCCATGGCAGTGGGATAACTGGTACTAGCCCCTCCTTGCACGAGAGTCACTAGGAGGGGCTGGACGCTAGGTATGTTTTGACTGCCACGTTGGTTACCTCATTTTGGTCCCTTAGGCAATGGGACTTGGGGCGCAGTGCTAGCACCTTGAACCAAAGATATAGACGGCAGAACCCATGTTGAGTGCACAGAGCGGCGTTCTGGACAACCAATCTAGATGTACCAACACCCTGCTGTTGTAGAATTGCGGTCTGTGAGTCACATGGGCTCTTTCTTTGCAGATTACTTTGTGCCACGCTGGGGCATCATTCTATGACAGTGAGATAGACCGGCAGAATAAAACAAACGCCTGGCTAGCGCAAGCATTTGGTGTGGATGTTACCTGGATGGAATTTGATAGCACTGGAGTCGGAGGGAGTTGTCAGGTGGATGGGTCCGTGATGATTAAGGTAGGTGCAACGCCTAGGGACAAGGAATTGCAAGGCCAGTCTGTGCAAGTTTTGCTTGATCACATGCTTTATTATAATTGTAAACCCATATATGTTTTGATCACATGCTTCATTATAATTGTAAAACCATATATGTTTTGATCACATGCTTCATTATAATTGTAAACCCATATATATTTTGAAGAAGGTATACTGTATGCATTGCCCGTATTGAGAAATGTTCCAAATTCATTATTGCTTTCCGGCTTGTAGGTTGATGATGAGTTGAGGCTGCTTGCACTGGTGGAGTACAAGGAGGAGGTTGGGCAGGGAGGGGCAGAACCAATGGCAAAGAGCATATGCTATTATTACAACTACTTGAAGGAACACGGCTACACAGGCTTGCTGGCGCCAGCAGTGTTGCTGGAGTTTTTTGGACCATATTTCAGGTGACTTACATGTGAGGGGCAAGCTTGGATGGGTTGCATTTAGGACTGCGTGTGCGTGTTTGTTGTTATATCAACAGTGACAACTGCATCCGATAACGGCATGCGGTTTCTTGTCTTATGTTAAGCGCCGCTTAGTATCTACTAATTCTTGTTATTCATTACTCAGTTTGAAGTCATTAACCATACACCCTGTGCATATTAATCTTGTTATATTATAGAAGTTTAGGTCATTGACTCCACACCCCTGTGCAGGGTGAGTGCGCTGGCCAACGTGGGCACAGTGGCATGCGAGCCGCTCACCCCAGCGCTCAACCTGGTAGATGTGCGGCAGGGGCAGGGGGAGATGATGGCGCAGGTGGCTCGAGGGGTGCTGGCACTGCGGGGCCTGCTGGGCCTGTTGCGTGCCACTCACCTGGGGGATTGGTTCAGCTGGCGCGCGTCGCCTCTGCCCTACCCGCTTGCCAGGTAGGGCATCGTGGCCTGCATGACCTCAGCAGCCAGCCGCATGTGTCATCTCATGCATGTATGGGTGTTTGTGCGTTTTTAAAATCTGCTTCGTGGGATATCTTGGTGATAGTGGACAATTGGCAACTGGTACCCTGCACTTGTGAATTGCGGGCAATGGGAGGACATATATGTATATACCCCGCACCCCATACAGCCGTGGCCTGTGTTACTTAATGCACAAGGTAAACGTTTGATCGCACCGTTTTCAATTGGTTGCTTACTTTCCTTTGTAAAAATCCTGCAGCCGCGGGCGCACATTACTCCTTGCACCTGGCCACCATGTGGCGCAGCCAAGGGCCACTGTCGCATCGGTCCCACCTCTGGTCAAGGCAACAGACATATCCACAGCCATCTACTCCCAGCTGCTGCTGGAGGCCACTCAAGCCGCACAGGTGGCGCCTGTGGGCCTTGCGCCTGCAGATCCCCGCTTGGAGAGCCTGCTGGCAGAGCCCCTGTCCCCACCCGAGCTGCCCATGGGGGCCCCAGCCCAGCTTCTGTACTACTGCAGCCACCCCGGTGGTCAGCCCAGCCTTGTGAAGTTCAGCAACACCTACTGCCAGGGGCTGCACCAAGCGCTTGCCCAGCAGGACCTGGCACCGCAGCTCCTGCAGCCTGTTGCCTCCCTGCCTGGCGGGTGGTTGGTGGTGCAGATGGAGCAGCTGGACGAGTCCTGGATCATGCTGCAGGACTTCATTGAGGATGCAACGACGGGTGATGCGGAGGTGGAGCAGGCGCTGTGTGCGGTGTGGGCGACGCTGGATGCGCTGCATGCGGTGGAGGTGGGCGGCCAGAGGATGGCTTGGGGTGACGCACGGCCCCCCAATGTGATGGTCCGCAGGTATGGCACGGGTGGTGTGGCTATCCAAATCAATGCTTAGCCTGTTTGAGATAATTTGCTGGCAGATTTGTAGATCAAAGAATGACGAACAATAAATAGTAAAGAGTAGTCAGGACAGATGTGGTGCACCTTTTGATAAAGTACAACTACTGGGCCAGGCTGCAGGCTGTCAAGGGTTTCTGCATGCTGCAAGCGGTAGATGTATGGCTGCTGGGCTTTGCAAGTGCACAGGTCAAATGCAGCTAGCCCAGGGCCACAGGACAAGGGAATGATTCATGCATGTGGGTGCATGGCCTCGAAGCATGTTGGGAAATGGTGACAATGTTACCTGGCCATTGTGTGTCATGTGCATCGGCACAAATATAACGTGGGTTTACCCCATGCTGCTGCGTTGCAGGTTGGAGGATGGCAGTGTGGCTGTGCGGCTGCTGGACTTTGACTGGGCGGGCCCCGAGGGTGTCACCACGTACCCAGGATTCATGAACCGGGAGATCCCCTGGGCTGCTGACGTGGAGGCGCACCGCCCTCTGCTCCAGAAGCACGACCGCTTGCTCATGGAAGCGTGTGTGGACAGGGCGAGGGCCATGCGCAGCAATGCGTTTGGCCCCCCACAGGCGCTGCATGCCAGTAGGGTGACCCGCCACCCGCAGCGTTCCCAGCAGCTAATGAGGTCCAAGGTGCTGCGCCCGCACACAGCCATGCCCGCCGTGCGCCGAATTGTCTTGCCTCGCGGTGCTGTGGGTCTAGGGTGTAGGGTTTAGCTGCTGGTGCTGTGGCATGTACAACATCATGATAGTATCGAGACTCTGTAGGCGCGTTTCAAGTTACTTATTTGTGTATATAGGGTAGGATTGAAGGGGCCTACGCAGTTTGAACTGTCATCGGCTTTTTCCCTTCATCGGTATAGTCCCTTCTTGCAGGTTTCAATGGCGGGGTGATGAGGGCATCAGTGGGGCTGGGAAGTGCCATTTTGCCAGGGACAATAAATGTATTGGGCAGTCATGAAGCGCCATGGGCTGTGCAATTAGTATTCAAAGCCATTAGCTGCGGCAGCCTCAGGTTTTCCATGGATTCTGATTTGGATTTAATTTTACAAAGTTAACTACATGGTGCACACAACTGCTGTATGTCATTGACAGCCTGTACTGCTGAGTACAGAAAAAATTAATAGTGTTCAGCAACACAGTGACACACAATGTATGTCATACAACCCTAGCCTAGCGATCTTGTGTTTCAAAATTGGCAAGCCTGAGGTGTAGTCCACGTAAACCTAAAAAACATCCCCAGTCACTGCTGGATGACATCCGATCAGTACTGCTGTCACCGAAAGCTTGCCCCATCCCCATCCTGCGTAATACGGTACTGAGCTGCCAACGCCAGTAATGCCCAGAACACTTGCACTGCAGTGCTGCCAGCGACTTGCCCACAAACGTTGCCCAGCGGCCTGTGCTTTGCTTCCAGCCTCCAGCCGTTGGCCTCACATTGTGTCATGGCATGTTGTAGCTTGGCTCCATGCGCAAGGAGAATGTGCGGATCTCCATTGGGCGCAGCGTGACCATCAGCGAATCCATCTTGTTGCATCCCTCCTCACACTCCACCACACCCACATCCCCCTCCCCTCCTGCCTCTCCACCCCTGCCCACCACCCCATCAGGGCTATCACCCCCAGCCTTCGAACCCTGCTGGAGGGTTTTGGGCGTGTTGTCGATGGGCTCGCCCCTCTTCCACTCCAGGCGCGCCACCTTGTGTTTGCTCTGGGTGCCTGCCAGGGTCAGCTCGTGCAGGTGCTCCAGTGCCACGTCCCAACCCTTGAAGAGGGTTTTTATGTCCACCGTGACGGGGGTAGACAGGTCCTTGTCCTCGCCAGCCTGCGTGCAGCACAGGCGCATGAGTATCACGAAAAATGCACAGCACCGCACAGCAGTGAGGCACATGTGCAGGTCAATGGTACCGGACCCCCAAGCAGGACCATAATACCATCAAGTACAGTACATAGGGAAATTGGCAATTAACAATCCACACCACCGACTGATCGACCCAGCCGTTGGCTCAGCACCTGAGTTTGAGTTGAGTCTTGAGTTCAACTAAGCAAGGGGTTGCAGGTTCGAATCCGAAGGGTAGCGATATTTTCGAATTTCCCTGAACTTTGCGACGGGTAAAATGGGGAGCACGAAAGTGCGGTAAGCGGCACGACTGGTTGGCCACCATCTGCCAGACTGGAAACAGTGTCAGTTAAGCCTTGGCTCTTGGACTGGGGTGAGGCATACCCAGACATGCTAACCTGGCTTCGAAGCTGGAAAGCAAATACTTACTTACTTACTTACTTACCACCGACTGATTGCAGCCTCCAGTGCATGGGGATTTGGCGCACCGGGCGTCCCTTCACAAGCATGACCATGAAGCACATTTCAACTGCAAGAATCTATCGTTCCTCATCACCACCCCACCATCACCACCACCACACACCACCGCCACCACCCACCTGGTACAGGTGCGCCAGGCGCAGCAGCAGGTGCCTGGGCCCGCCTGCCAGGGTGAGTAGCTGCACATTGGAGGGCAAGCCAGCCTGGCCCTGCTGGTCCTGGCCATGCATCAGGGAGTAGGAGGGGTGGGGGATGGGGAGGGAGCCGCCACCCTCGCCGCTATCCTGCTCCGCATCAGCCTGGGGCAGCAAGGGGGGATGGGTGGGGGATGGGGAGGGAAGGCCTAGTAAATTTTGTCTTTCTCAACCAACATATACTACCCTTCACATGTTAAGCCTTCAAACAATACTGCAATCTGTGTGAGAGACAAAGATGTAATGGTATCCTTTATCTGCACATTAAGGATGGCATGGAGGAGCACACAAGGGTAGACACAAGGGTGCTTTAGTCAAAGCATATGCTGGTGTAAAACCGAGCGAAGATTGAGCAGTGCTGCAACCTTCACAACAGTTTGGATCAGTCCCTGTGCTTACCTGGGTCCGGGGGGGTGCGGCGCCCTCGGTAGGCAGCCCAAAGAGGGTAAGAGGTGGGTCATTGTGCAGCAGCTGGAGGGTGCGGCGGGCCTTGGCAGCTGCAGGATCAGAGGGAAGGATTTAGGTTGTATTTACGGGGTGCGTAAACCCTAAACCCTAAACCATTAGCAGCAGCTGGAGGGTGGAGGATGGGGAGGGATAGGAATGGGAATGGAGCGAACGACGTTGCAAGGCAACCACAGCAGGCAGGGAGCGGCAGGCATGGCGTGAAAGCAGTCGCTCAGTGCAAAGCGGCTACTTGCAGTCAGACAGCTGCAACCAGCCCAACACAACTCTACCCCCCTCCCAGCGCCCCACCTGCATGGCTTGGCTCCAGGAACAGCCTGTGGGTGCCGCGCACCACCAGGCCCGGGCAGTCGCACTGGTTGCAGCCGCATGCGGTTTCGTTGATTGGCTCAGCCACGCCCCGCCAGTCGTCGCACAGGGTGCGCCGGTGGAGCATGACCTCAAGCTGACCGCTGGCAAGGGAGGCGGCGCCTGCGGGGCCACGGGAGAGGGGATCAGGCGTATACACATATAAATGAATTAAGGATTAAGATGATATATATGGACTTCTGCGTAATACAGCACTCTTTGCATGTTGCGCCAGTATGTGGCATGGTGGAGCATCCCAAGGGGTTGGCAACCGCCTGTGCAATCACAATTGAGTTCTGAATTATTCCTTCGAGTTTTTGCATGCAGCACTTTTGCATCTATGCTTGACCCATAGGAAAGAAAATGGGAATGCGCCTTCCTGCTGCATTTGCATTGCGATGCACCTCTGCGGGACATGGCTTTTAAATTAATTGGAATGCGGATGCAGCACCATTCCTCTCCTTTTCAATATAACGATAGCAGCACCAACACCACCAAAGAACCACCACATGCACAAGGCTGACTACTGCTAGCCCAGTTGTCTTGCTGGAATGCTTGCGACTGACTACTGTACCTTTCAGTTCCACCACCGCTGGAGCAAAACTGGGCACCTCATAACCCTTACCCCCCCACTCCCACCTCCACCCACCCACACAAACACCCACCTTGCGCCCTGTCAGTGACTATGCCCATGGCAGCACGGCCCTCCTCCTCCACATAGGCTGCAGCAGTGATGGGGTAGAAGTTGCCTGCCACAGGCTCAGTCACGTTCAGCGCCCACGTGGGTCGGAAGTCCCTGCGCCCAAGAATCAGCCCAATTTGATGTCGCCCTTGCAGAGGGTTAAAACCCAACCCCTGGACCTCCAGATACTACAGAAGATTGCATTTCTACTGAAGAGGAATAGATGGACTCTTTGCTCCTCTATCCAGTGCAGGGGTCCTTCCCAACCCCGTGGCCATCATCCCATGGGTATGCTGTACCAGACATTCAAATTTTGCTCTGTGTGGGTCGGACCCGATAAAGCAGAAATACATTGCACAATAAAGATAATATACTACACAGATTTAATGAATTGTTTTCTTTTTTTTAGTATTTTCAATCTCCTACCTTTTCCGCCGCAGCATCTCCCTCCCGTTGCTGTCTGTGTACATGTCCCCCCCTGTGGCCAGCCCGCTGCTGTAGCGCATCACCACCTCCTTGCCGTAGCCATCGCTGATGGGTATGGAGCCGATGGTCCACTCCACTTCAACAAAGGGCTGGCCAGCCCACAGCCTGCACAGGGGGGGATGGGGGTTAGGGAAAGGGCGAGTGGAAAATTAAAAGACTCCTCGAGGTACTTGATTGGCTCTCAATCTATTCACCTCTACACTTGATTGGCTCTCAATCTATTCACCTCTACACTGGATTAAACAGGTGGTGGTCAACCGTGCGCCTTCAACCGCGATCATGTTGGCGAGACGGCAATGGTGGTTGTAGAGATTGGGGCAGGGAGAAGCAGGGTGCTCTTCCGGGCCACAGGGAGGCCACGGTAAAGACAGCCATAAGATGGGGGCAAGGTCCCTGGGATGCGCGTGGCGCTGCCATGTGGCGGCGGCTAAACCCTAAACCCTAAACCCTAAACCATGCTTCAACGTGGCAGCGGCTGAACCCTAAACCCTATCCCCATGTGGCAGCGGCTGCCTGCCCTCCCCTCCCCTTGCCCCTCGAGTGCCTACCTGGTGGTGAGTGTGCCCCAATCAGCGTACACCTGGCGCACCTCAGCCAACACACTCCCGTTCACAACCTGCGGGCCACAAGGGGGGTGGCTTAAGAGGATGGACTGGCACCTAGGGTTTTATAGGTTAGGGTTGAGGGTTGAGGGTTCAGCGCACTCCTGTTGAGCTGGAGGGCAATGGTTTCCTGTACTAGATGCGTTCACAGCTGCTGTGCAGGGTCGATGTCCAGCAAACCCTATGCAATTGACCCAACCCTCTGCAGAGTGATGATTGCTGCGGACCCCACCTCAAGCAGCACTGTGCCATTATCCAGGGAGCACACTGCCGTGTTTACCACTGACGAGCTGGAGGGAGGGTATCTGAGCAGCGGCAGTAGTGCCTAGGATTAGGGTTAGGGTTTGGAGTTCAGCATGCTGCCGTTCACCACCTGCGACCTTGAGAGTATTGATTCCCGCACTGGATGTGTTCACAGCTGTGCAGGGTTGCCTGGCGCCTCACCTCCAGCAGCACTGTGCCATTATCCAGGTGGAAGGCCTCCCCATAGGGTCTGAAGATGTACGCGCCTGAAGCCTGCCCGGGGTTTTCCTTTGCGGTGCCGTCGCTTGAGTTGTACCACAGCAGGTCGATGGAGGCGCTGGTGTACAGGTCGCCGCGCTGCAAGGCATGTTTCACACAGTGAACACCATCATTAACAAATAATGGGGAAGCATTGTTCGAAATAAACAGCACATCATTTACCACTTGTAGGTGACTTTTACAAACCATAGCACCACCAGGAGGACTTCAATCTGTACAGTGCTCTACACATGGAAGGCCCTCCTGACACCCAGCAATGTCTTCATCATTCACGATCCCTCCTGACACCACGTATTGTTTATATTCAAATCACGGATGGAATAACCGCCGTCCCCCCAGCCCTACCCGGATGCCTGTCAGCATGCCCGAGGCCTTGGAGTAGTGCAGCGCAAGCAAGCCGTTGTCCACCACCAGCAAGTCACTGTCATTATCATCGGCACCATCGTCCTCGGGGAAGGGGTCGGGTGGGGCCTGGTCGGCGCCGTTGTACATGCGGGTGGCGGCGGCGGCGGCCAGGTGGGGGTGGTTGGCGAGGTGGTGGGGGGCGGGCTGGATGTGGAAGGTGGTGTAGCTGCGCAGGGGGTGGGGTGGGGTGGGGGGTCAGTAGGTAATGCAGTAGCTAGGCTTTAGGGTGGGTAGGGTGGGTGGGGAGCAAGCTCCTCAGCGCATCGTTCACACCGCTCCAGCTTGGAATGCAGAACAACCAAAGAATGGTGGTATGCAGCAGACGCAATTTTGCGTGCGCGCTGGCACGTGCACCTTACACAAGCCTCAGCATTCACCCATGTGGCACCCATGATTAGCTGGACTGCCCTGCTACCAACAACCCAATGGCTCGTATAAGAAATGGTAATTGGAAATTGTTAGAGGAGGCTGAGCAAGCGTAATTGCTAACGTGCCTGTACCGCTGCATTGCATGCAACCAACCAGCTACCCAAATTCTGGACAGGGCGGCGGCCATCCACAAGGGGCCAAATGGGCGTGACAGCAACCTACCCCAGGGGAGGCAGGTCGGCCACAAAGGCCAGCTCGTGGCTGCCTGCATCCGCCGCGTCGCGTGCGCGTGCGCCCACTTCTGACAGCATGTCCTGGAGGTGGGCAGTGGAGGAGCTCACCTCGTGCAGCTGGGACTCAAGGGGGGTGCCATCGGCATCTGGGGGGAGGGGGGGAAGTGGGGGTTGAAGTGGAGATGAGGGGTGTCAATTAGGTGTGCATGCGTGGGGCAGTGGCATGGGGTATGGATGAGCAGGGTTTGGGGGCCACAGTGCTCAATGTATGCTGTTTAAACAACCAGATGCGGATGCATGCTTTGTTTAATCATCCGAACAATGTGCGGACAGCTCAACCATTGGCATATATCTAGTAAAAGAGGTACAAGAGACGCAGCATATTGCAAGCATCTATGCCGTCCTGTGCCCCCCCCCCCCACACACACAATAACCTGGACCTTAAAAGGCAATCCACTGATGAGTCAATGATGGCCACCCACATAACCCTAAATCCTACATCCAACACAGCAGCCCACAGGAACAAGGACATTATTACAGACTCCTTTAAACCCCACCTGTGACCTCCCACTCCCCATCTCCCGCCAGGGGCACCCGCACCCCCTCGCTGCGCCTCCACCCCACCGGGTTGTACACCACCACCACAAACCCCTTGCCAGCCGCCGCACTGCCCACACTCACGTCGCACACGCTGACATTCACCAGGTTGCAGTGGGACAGGCTGTCCAGGCCGGACCCATGGACGCCCTTTCCCACGCTGGGCAGCAGGGTGGGACCCTTGGGTAGGGTTTTGGCGGCGTGCAGCTTGCGGGCGGAGGAGGCCTGTGGTTTGGCAGCGGCACAGGGTGCGAGGATAAGAATCCATAGTCTAACTCTGGTGCTATCTATATAACTATGAGTGCCCGCCGCAGCCCTTACAACCCACAGGTAACTGGGGATGATGGTCAACGCCAGCCTATGCGATGACAAGTGGTATCGGTAAAAGATACACACATGCCACAGCAAGGCTTGCGGCTTGTGTGGGGTGTCTCTGTTGAAGTTGTGTTTAAAAGTGCACATGCATGCAGTCACAAAGAGGATGCTGGAGTCGGTGCTAATAACCAGCAAGGCTTTTATTTAAAATAAAATAGGTTGGTTGTGAACGACAACCAGACTGGCGGACATGGGCTGACTACTGGGTGGGTACATCTGTGCAACATGAAGGTGACAAAAAGCAGACGCGCTTGCCAATGGCCTAAGCACATATGTTTTGAGTATCGCGCCAAGTTGCGAAAGAACACCATAACCATGCATTTCGTGATGATTTAGGTGTCCTGACATCGCTGGTGCAGAGGCAGTACCAGGACAGGGCAGGCTGGGCGCAAGGCATTTAGGGACTGACTGCTAATCAGGTAGTACTGCTGGAAGGCATTTAAGTATGGATCCTAAGCAACCGACCAGCAAGCCATCCCCAGCAGGAACAAGAACAACATTTCCCCTGAGACAGCTCATACCTTCACACCCTGCTCTTCCTCCTCACCCTGTTGTGGGTGCTCACGCTGTGTGGGTTGCTCAACCGGTGCTGGGGCGTGGCCAGGCGTACTGCCCTTGCCCTTGCCATCCTTCTTTGCATGGTGGCCGCTGTGATCGTCATGCGTGCCATGATCGCCGTCATGATCATGGTGGCTGCTGTGATCATCGGAGGGATGATCGCCTTGATGCTTGCTGTGATCGCCGTGGTGGTCCTTGTCGTGATCGTGGTGGCCGCTGTGGTGGTCACTGTCTGCCTGGTCCTGCTTGCCATGATGGCCCTCATGATGATCACTGCCTGTTGACCCATCTTTCTCATGATCACCACTGCCCGTTAAATCATTCTTCTCATGATGATCACTGCCTGTTGACCCATCCTTCTCATGATGATCAGTGCCAGGCAAATCATCCCTCTCATGGTGCCCCTCATGATGCCCCTTGTGATGATCACTGCCCTTGGCTTCCTCCCCAGCCTCCCCCCTCAGCACGCGTTTCTCCACCTTGGCATCAGCCACAAGGGGGGAGTCATAGCCTTGGTTCCAGGGGTTGGTGGTTCCCCCCAGCAGCTTCAGCAGGGCATCAGACACCACCAGCTGGGCCTCTGCCATGCCTGCGCAAGCAAGATTACAACTCAACATTGACATAGCTCTATGATGTACACCGCAAACAATTGATGGAATCCTACAACAATGGAAGACATATAACCTAATAATGGAAACACCGCCATTCCCCACCCGCCTATAATGCTGCCAATGGTTCCACAACTCCTCTCCATCCAACCGCCTACCAGCATGCCAATAAATCACCAGTAAATGGTTCCATCCTATTGAAAACACCATTCCCCGGTCACCCACCCTTGCTGATCCGCCTGTGGTAGTCATCCGCCACATGCTGCTTCTCAGTGCCTGTGATTGCATCGTGGTGCTGAGTCAGCGCAGCAGCTTCATCAAGGGCGTCGGTGGAGGGGCCGTGGGGGGAGGGGCCCGCGCGCGCCTCCAGCTGCCGGGCCGCCTGCAGGTATGACGAGGCTGCGCGGATGTAGCCCTTGGAAGTGGGGCGGGAGGTGAAGTAGCCTGGGAGGGTGGGGAGGGCAGTGCAATGTAGGGTGGGTGGAGTTGCTTGGAGGGAGGGGGGAGGATGGAACGGATGGGTGGAGGGCGGGGGTATGGGTATGGGCAGCGCATGTCCTAGCCCGCATGGAAAGCAAAGTGCGCCCAGGCGCCAGTGCACATTGTTGCAGGCAGGCTGCGGTCAAGCACACAGTCTCCATGCTACCACACTGCACACCAGACACCCCGCCTACCCTTCCATAACCCTAGGAGGGCGTACCTGTCCAGTAGCAATGGGGGCAGTCCGCATAGGGGAAGAAATCATCTTCCTTGGTGGGCCACGCCTCGCCATAGCTGTGCTTGGCATCCACGTACGCTGCCGGGGTGGAATAAAACGCATTCACCCGCCCATCCAGGTTCGCATAATGGATCAGCTTGTCAAGCTGCTTGTAGTACGCATGCGCGTTGGCATAGGCAAAGTCACCACCCATGGGCAGCATGATGTCCAGCCCCTGGGTGACGTTGGCTATCTTCATGCACTCGGTCACAAAGTCCTCCACCTTGCCGTGCACGTTGTAGTCCCCGAGGGAGGGGTCGTCTTGGAAGGGCTCGTTGCCGCCCCACTGGTCGCCGAAGTTGAAATTGAAGCCGGGAGGGGGGCCGTAGTTGCCTGCGTGCATGGCGCCGATGACATCAGTGGGCAATTGGGTATGTTTTCCCCTGCCATGAATGGCTAGGCAGGGATACTGTCAGAGAGTTGGGCTAATTATAAAAAAACCCGTAAAATACACCTTCACAGATTCTATAACCGATGCGGTCATGTGCTAACCCCCCTTGTGGGTAGTCACCAATATACGTGGGCAAGGGCGCATGGATGATGGTGCGTCCTCTCCTGGCCTGAGTGGCCACTTGAATCTTGCTATCGTGACTGGCATGGCATGCGGCGATAGAAAATGGGTCATTCTGTGATTCCTGCTGGAATATATGTACCCAACCTACTATAACTAAACGCCGTAAGGTACTTAACTTCCTGTTGGTAGAAGCCCCCACCCCCCTTGCATGTGGCTCAGCACATTGGGCGCACCTGTTGGGAAGTTGCCTGTGAAGATGTCTGTCTCTTTGCCCAGAGTGGTTGACCCCCGCCACAGCATCTCCAGCTGCTTGTTGGCGGCGCGCAGCTGCATATCCTGCATGTCCATGGCACGTTGGCCATTCAGATTCAGGGTTCAAAATTTAGGGTTTGAGATCCTGCCACATGCATCGGCACCACATGCCGAGAAGGCCTCGATCATGTGGCCCAAATCATGTGGCATGTGGACATGGTTGGTGACCACACATCACGCAACACGCATCACATACGAATCACCCATGGCCTTCATCATGATTTGAGACCGCCACATCATGATGAAAGCCATTGCATAAGGGGCATTACAAGGGCAGTGCCAAGGCATGTGAGGGAACCCTTCGTTCCGCAATGTCATGTGGAGCGCAGGCAAGGGACATGTTGTGATCGCCATTGTTTGGGGTCTTCCGCCAGGTGCTGTTGGAATGTGAGAGTGCATGCAACTGACCAACCCAATCATCTCATGGCAGGCCTTACCTGATAGTCCGCTCGCCCAAAGAACACCCCGTCAAAGCCAAACATGGCTCCCAGCGCGGCTTGTGTGGATGAGTGGCCAAAGGGGTCGATCTGCCAGCCCACGCGGGGGACGGCTCCAAAGGTATCATACAGGAACCTGGACACACAAGGGGGTGTTGTTTGTGACATGCGATGGTTGAAGGGTGTTGGTGCACTGAATCAAACTAATGGATGTGGAGAGCGTGCCAAAAGCAACAGCCAGTGTTAAATACCTTTGAGGCAGGACATGGAGGGCATGCGCCATGCAACAGTAAATGCTCAGCAGGCAATGCATGCGGCATGGGTGGTTCCCCCTAGTGCAACGCAGTGCCAAGGTTGTATGAAGTCACAAATAAAGTACTTAAATAAATCTATCATTTAAAATATCTTTGTCCATATAATTGAGTACATTCTTTTCATGGAAATACAATAGAAACATAAATTCTAGATTTTGAACATACTTGTGCCCTCGCGTGGTCTGGTCCACCATGGCCACAAAGTGTGACGCGGCTTCGTCGTGCTGCACCCAGCCACCGTTGATGAACTCCAGGCGGCCCTGGTCCACAAACTTGCGCACCAGGCGCTGGGTGCTGCTGTCCTGCTCGTTCCACCAGCGGGTGAAGAATGACTGCAGGCAGTGTGCAGGCCGCAGTGGCGTCAGTGCGGTGGGGAATGCATGGGTCACAGCTGGGGGGTGCAAGCTATGCGAGAGTGGCTGCCGCTCTATATGTACTGCTGGCGCGCTGGAGTCAAGTCTACATGAGCATGTCTACAGGAGGAACACCATGCAAGGGTGACCCCGGGTCACTGACATGAGAGGTGGTGCCACTGGTTTTGGCGCTGAGGTGCAACAACGCACTGAGCAATGCACTAAGGACCTTACCATCTCAGCATAGACAAACTTCCTGTCAGGGTTTGCCTCCAGTGCTTGAACAACCGTATCCAAGATGTACTGCACGCCTGCCACCTGCAGAGGAAGAGGCCAGGCTCAAAACGCCGACTACAAACTGCATTGGTTGTCACTTGGTTTAACGCTGCCAGAATCTCGGCAACAGCCACCCTGTTGGGCCTCCATGAATAGCAATACACTCTCAGATGGTGGCGTGCAACTGCGCATGAGCCACCAGCATGTCATGGGTGTGCATGAGCCACTACAAGTGGAGTGGAGTGGAGTGAAGTTGGACCACCTCCACCCATTGCCAGTACACAAGCGTCACTTTTGACAACTATGCCAGTGAAAGAGTCCAAAGGCAGCTAGCCGTGGCAGCTGTCTGCTTGCGCAGTATAGACGATGGTGTAAAACCCCCCGCATCGGGCCATGCCAGAGCCCACCTGGATGCTGTTGTTGGAGCCATAGAAGTACTGGTCCACCGTCTTCAACCAGCCCGAGTCATCATGCGTATGCGGGACCAGGTGGACGTTCAACACTTTCTCCTTCCTGTTGAGCACGGCAGGAGGGTGGTGATGGTACTGGGGTGGTGATGGTACTGGGGTCACCTGAATGCTCAACTGACGGGTTCCAAGCGACCCACCTGTATGCTGTGGTGTTGTACTTGGATGCGGAGGCACATCCTAGGGCTGCCAACACAACTAGCAAAAAGAGGTTGCGCTTCCATAGCAACAGACCCTCGTTCCGGAACGCCATGGATGGCAGGGGGCAAGGTGAAACCCACCACTTTCAAGGTCGTTATTGCACAGCTCTATGAAAGGAATGCAGTCACATAGCGGGCGATTAAACGTGCGCTGTTGCGCAATCACGCCCAGTCAACGTAAGCAATTGGATGGTTGCTACTCTTGCCCTAAACATGCATGCGGAGGAATTTAGTGGGCAACGCCCAGTGCCACTTACTCCTACACTGATAACCGAGTGTTTCGGGTGTCGAAGAGTCCGCCTGTTAGGGTACTTGGTGCACTTCAGGTTTTGCAAACTGCAACGGCATCACCCACGGATGGCCTCATAAGGTTACAAAGACGGGGACGCTAGCATGAACTCATGATTATTTTATCAGGGACATCATTCCAGTGCATTCAAGTTTAGTGAATAGATACATCTCCTTAAGACAGTGCAGTCAGAGGTCCTTTTCAAAACTGAGCACAATCCTAAATGGTTTGCCAAACGCAAGCTCATCAGCGGTAAAGCCATACCCACAGAACCCGCAATTTGCATGCCAATACGTTGTCACTCAAGTGATAACATGTCTCTCAAGTGCCAACATGCCAAACCCCATGCCGCTGTCACGTAGAGCTCAGCTGCAGCAGCTGCGCCATCAGGTCCTCCACGTTTGCATCGCCAGTCTGCACCGCGGCTGCCTGCAGTGCAGCAGCATCCACCTTGTCGGCGGACGGCAGCTCGTACTGCAACCCCTCAGGCAGCGCTTCCCTCCCCGTTTTACTGGCGCTTGGTTGTGCCTCTGGCGCAGGCGAGGGGTCATCATCAGCAACCACCTCAATGCCCCAGTCATTGTCCTCATGCACCGCAGCAGCCTCCTCAGGGGCAGGCGCCTCTGCTGGGCGATTCAGCATGCTCTCCTGCACGCGCAGAAAAAGGGAAACTCAATGGCTTGATGGCAATGAACAAGATACAATAAAAAGTCCGTTGCGCATAGGGTACAGCAGCCTTCTTCTTGTAAGGAAATTGAGTATGCAAAATTGCAGGCAGATTTCAAACCCAGCAATAGACAACGCCAGCGAATGCAATTGCTGCATGTTAGTCACTGATAATAGCTCTTGATACCTTCCCCACAGTGGCGCAATTTGTACACTAACACTGCTCACCTTGTGCTTGGCTTGTAGCTCGACACACCGCGGGTTGCTGCACTCCAGGTTGGGCTTGACCTCCATGCTGGGGAAGAAGTCCTTGAGCGAGTTGTAGCCAAGGTACTGCGTGACCTGCCCAAAGTTGAGCATGTACTTGAGCGCATCCTGCACCAGCAGCCCCGCCACAATGCCCATGGTGGTCGGGAGCGACGCGGCGCACACGCCCTCGCGCTTCAGGGTGCGTTCGTCGATCCCTGACGCCACCACCAGGGGCGGCACGCAGGCAAAGCACGCGGTGGCGCCCGGCGTCATGACCTGCAACCAGCGCAGCAATGGTAGGCTCGTGGGATAGTTTGCAAGACGCATGGCACGGGGCAATGCTCATGTGACAATTGAGCATCGCCAAATGTCGATCAAGACGGGCATGTCACATGCAGGATGCAGCATGCAGCACAGCAAATGATAGCACAACGGATTATGGGGCTCGTATGCAGAATCGTGATATGTTGTGCCTTCAGTGCCTATGCGCCAGTCATTCACATGGTTGGGCAGTCTGAACTGTACTTGCACCAGGCAGTGGGCTGTCCTGAATTCCACTGGCGATACCCCATGCACTGCAACAGCTGCCCCACCTGTATGTGACCCGACACAGCGTCCTCAGACACCCCAGATTCCATCCACACTTGCTCAAGCTCCAGGCACACCTGCACACGAAACGGTACCTTAGATATACATTCAAAATATATGCGATTCCAATTTTATTTCAATATATTCATGTGATTAAATTTTGCCCATTAAATCCTCAGGATTACAGCGCATTGCAACAGCTGGCAGTCACGGTGCCCACCTGGTTGATGGTCATCCTGGCCTCGTAGTTGTCCACACAGCTCAGTACCAGGTCCACCCTGGACGTCCCATCAGGGTTGGTGATACTTTGCTTGAAGTCATCAAACCCTTGGAGGGTTGTGATGTTCATGGTGTATGGCTCCAGCGCCACGTCGGGGTTGATATCAGCTGCGCACCAACAACACCGTGAGGCAGAGCCATTTCCCCAAATTGATGTCGATGCCAAGAACACAACTAGGGCTAACCACTCGCCCAGCGTCTGTGCTGCAGCTTGCGTTTTGGTCAGCCTTGCGTGAGCAGAACGTTTTCCACAGATGTATTATCGATGCCAAGACCACAACGAGGGCCAACCACTCACCCAGCGTCTGTGCTGCAGCTTGCGTCTTGGTCAGCCCCGCGTGCTCTGGCCGGAAGAAGAGGCGGTTCATGTTGGCCAGCTCCACCTTGTCATAGTCATACATCAGGAGCCGGCCGATGCCGCACCGTGTCAACATCTCGGCGGCAACGCTGCCCACTCCCCCTATGCCAACAATGGCCACCTGCGGCAGAGCACCTCAGTGAGGGCGTGTGACCTTTGGATGGTTGACTAAAATTAACATCTTTCAATGCATGCCTCACACAGGCCAGCAGCAGCACTGGCCTGGAGCTCACCGTTTTCTCCCTGATGCGCTCATAGTCTTCCACAATCCCCATCCGTTGCAGGGCCATTAGCCGGCTGTACGGGTTGGAGTCCACCACTTCTGCGCTCATCTTGCCCACTTTCTGCCTGGCCCCCTGCAACCATGGAGGGGCACCGTTTCACCATGCCCAACTTTGTGTGCTGGGAAGATGACAGGCACTTGGCTTGATGCCTACCTTTCCCTCGGCTGGTGCGCTTTCGCTGCCATCGCCAGCACCTGTCCCAAGGACGGACGCGGCCTTTGCGTGTATTTGCTTCAGCTGGTTGACAAGCTGGACCACCAAGTCTTGCATAAGTACGGGGTTCACAACTACCAACAGCGAAGCAGCCCAGGACGACCCTACCTGGTTGACTTGCAGGTTGATATCATCAGAGTTCAAGTCCTTGATCTTTTCCTGGACAGGGCGGAACAGGGCTCAGGAACAGCCATGTGCGCACCTAGCCAACTACTGGGTCCAATGCACCTACCTGCAGATCTGCGAGGCTATCTTGCAGCCCACCCAGCTGTGAAGTGGAGGGTGTTTCCGCCATGTTGAAGGGTCTTGCTGCTGACGGCCAGGCACGAGCGCCTTCAGGTGTGGACGGATACCGGTATCGTACTGGTACCAAACGGATACCAAATGCACGGTTGGTTTACAGCCAACTTGCGAATACCGTGCGTTGCCGCTGCGATGGTGCACTACACCCGAGGAACGCCTTGCAGTAAGGTCGCGTTTTGCAAATCAACTGCTGGCTTATTGCGAACCCAGAACTGGACCGATGTCCTTGGACAACACAACTCTGAGCGATGTTTATATGCATGCATTGTCAGGGAGAGACATACCTCTTGAGGTGAGCGGGGATGTTAAAATCACGTGCATGGCTCGACCCTAGAGAGAAGTTGACGAAGTTGCTTGAAAACGCTGACAAATGGCTCTTTTACGAACCAAACCTGCTGCCTGGTGCACTTATTGGTTAGTCACCTGCCTGTATCACTTCCTGAGACCCTGCTACTAGCAGTGCTAGGCTCTGTGTTGTCCATCGAAACCTTGGTGTGTCACTCCCACGCTCTTGTAACTGACCCGGGCTTGGCCAGCTGGGCTGATCACAGTCACCCCTAACACCCGGTCCAGACAGTGTGGACAGTAGCTTTGTAGCCGTATTTTACCATAGCTGGGCCTCTGTTGCTTGAGCTTGCACAGGGCGGTCCCTACCCGCGTAACAACCCCTGCCTTAGGCCAGAGATCCAACAACGGGCAAAGATGCAGAACTTCACGAAGTCAGCGTCGAACGTTATGAATAACTTGTCAGACAAGGCGAAAGTCACTGCCGCCAAAACTTGGGGAGGTGGCACGTCGGTAGGTGCAAGTGGAGAGACTTGGGGCTTGAGTGGGACAGGTGGATGGTGGTTTGCTGGCCTGATGTCACTCGTGCCAGCTGTTCTGTTACCGTTACTCGAGGTTTTCCCAGCACATAGCTCTAGGTTTACCTCGGCGTTGTTTGTTGCTTACAAGCGGGGCGTTTTTTTGCCGTGCGTTTTTTTTGGACCAACCCATTTGGTCATCCCTTACGGATCTACTGAAACCACTTTCCAAGCAAGGTCAGCAAGTCTGTCCTGAGGACGTTGTAGGAGTATGTGGGTCCGATTGCTGTGTTGGAACAGAGTACTGCTCCAGGGTTTTGAGCAACGTTTCAAGCTGGTGTGCTCAAGCTTCGTACAACTACCTGTTCCCACCCTGCAGGAAATTGATGTTGCAATGATCAAAGCCACCACGCCACAGTTCCATGTGGTACCCAAAGAAAAGCACGTGCGAAGTAAGTTGGTCCAATGCCTACCTGCCTGCGCTTTGGACCCAATGCACCCATTGATTGTTACTTGACTGGCTGTGTGCTACTTCAGCCCTGAAGATGTATGTGCACCCAAGCCAACCTCGGCCACAAGTGGTATATGTGATCACAGAGCTTCTCAAGCGTCTCAATGAGGCGCAAGACTGGCTGGTACGTGTGTTGCCGGTCAAGTATTTCCTGCAAGGAGAATGGTGTGCATGCCAGCAGAGTAACCAACTTTGTGCCGCGCAGACTGCGTTGAAGACACTGATGACTTTCCACCGGTTGATAAGGGAAACAGACTCCACGTTCTTTGAGGAGGTACAGTGTGCTTTGTAAAGTACAGCAGGGCTTGCGCATGCAAAGTGGCTCTTTAAAGTGCGGTAGCATGGGACTGAACCCACGTGTTGTTTTGCAGCTCCTCAAGGTGTCTGAGAACTTCTCGCGTGGGAAGGGCAGGCTGCTGAACATGGATAACTTTATTGACAAAGTCACTGGGGAGGGGAAGTTCGACTACTCTGAGTGGGTGAGGGCGTATGGGCGGTACCTGGACGAGCAGATTGAGGTGTACAGCCGCATCAACTACATCGTTGACCAGGAGAGCGCTGGGCAGGACTCGCGATTCAGGACGCTGAATGCCAAGGACCTGCTGTTCCAACTCCCTGTCCTGCAAAAGCTGGTGCAAAAGCTGCTGGATTGCATGCCCCGGGGAGCGGCTGCGATTGACCTTGTAGTGGAGGTGCGCTTCAGGGCTGTTATGAGCTGCTGCCCACGAATGCTTCAGGGATGCGCTTGTGATTGCAATCCTAACCGCCGCTACCATGTTGCTCGTGCAGAGCTCCCTCATGCTGGTCATCAAAGAAAGCTTCAAGCTGTACAAAGCCATGAGCGAGGGAGTCATCAACCTTGCAGACGTGTTCTTTGATATGGAGCATGCGGATGCGTTGAAGGGATTGGACTGCTACAGGGAATCTTTGAGCCTGAGTGCCAAGCTGCAGGTGCGGCATTCAGCCATTTTTTGCCAGTTGATCAACAAACAGGATCTGCGTGTATGCACTGCAAGCCCACCGACATTCTGGGTGCACTGCAGGGCTACTATTCGAGTGCTGAGACAATACCAATGATCCGCGCAACCGTGCAATTCCCCAAGCTGGAGAGCCCGCCTCCAGATTTCCTGCAGCAACTGGAGAACTATGCCAAGGAGGCGCCCCGGGGAGCAGCTGAGCAGGCTGAGCCTGCAATCAACAAGGTGTGTCACACGGGGCAACTGTTGGTGGCAAAGCTGTGATTGGAGCATGCATGAAACGCAGTCACTGGCTATGGCCAGCGGGGCTGAATGACCAGCTTTGTTGGCGGCATGCAGGGCAAGAGCCCGCCCCTGCGCCGGGGCGTGATGTCCATGCGGAAGGGCAATGCGTCGCTGAAGATGCCCGCCAACAAGGACCCTGGGATGGTGCTCCCACTTGGCTCAATGTCGCGCACCAGCCCCAGCAAACCAGACAGCCCCAACCTGCTGGACATGGAGGACCTGTCCATCAATGACAGCAGGCCCAACCAGGTGAGCAACAGTAGGGGCGTTGCTTTTGGTTACAGATGGGCTGTTGTTGGCAAGATGTCGGGTGGCTGCGCCAATGCAGGTCGATGGTCTGGGCGCATGGCTGATTGCTGATCAGGCTGCGGGAATGCATGGATCCATGTTGGCTGCGCATGGCGTCATTGCCGTTGGGATAAGAGGGTGAGTGTTGTGCCGTGTTGCAGGATGGAGCTCCGGGTATGAGGGCAACCGCGTCAGATCCCTTCTTGGATCTCATGGGATCGGGCCCTGGGGCAACCTCATCGGCAGACCCCCCTGCCTTTGCAGCCTCCTTCCCTGACCCACCAGCCACCGCCTCCTCCTACCCGGATCCGTCAGGTGCATTCGGCAGCCAGGTGTCAGGTGAGGTGCCAATCAATCTCTTGGCTGGCAACCCTGCTGAAGTTGCCAGCACCCTTCATAGACAGTGCATATGAGCCCTGGGTGATGACTTGAATGCGTTCCATTCATGTGGTAAGCCTTGCACATGCGGCGCCAAGCAGCTCGGCCCTGGCAGCTATTATGCCATTTTGTGCATTTGAGAGCCTGACTGCTGGGCATTGAGTGTACTTTGTTTTGCAGCCTCAGTACCAAAGCACAGGAAGGGCAATCCCTTTGCGGACAGCATGGATGAAGCGTCATTTGCGCAGTTCACGGATAACCTTGACGTCATTCCCACATCCGCTCCCAATGTTGGCGCAAGCTTTGACGGGGGATTTGCGTCGTTTCCTCCCCCACCGCCCCCAATGCCATCATATGGTTCTGAGCCAACACTGGCGCCTTCACTGGCCAGGCCACCATCGTTCTCAACCTCCTTCTCTGTACCACCCAGCGCCTCTCAATCACAGTCGACTGGCCCTGGGTACAGTACTGCAGCAGTCAGCCAGTCATCATTTGAGGGGTTCACGGCCAACTTCCCCAGCCCTGGCCAGTCACAGGTGGCAGCATCCGCATCGTTCAAGCGCATCGCGGCGTCAGATGACCCATTTGCGTCCCTGACCGATTTGAGGAGCAGCCAGGTGGGAGATCGGGGAGCAGGCCAGCGCATGTAGCTGTTTTGGAGGCCAGTGCATCCGTAGGGTGACTGACATACAATGCACATGGCAGTGGAGTATTGGTGACTACAATTGGGCACAAATGGCTTGGTTTGCATACCCTTGTCATATTGCAAGGTGCCCAGGGTGTAGTGTGTGGCATGCTGATCCGCTTTGCTGTTTGCAGGTGCTCCCGCCAAAGGCTTCTCCCCCTCTCAACACCATGCGTACTATGCGGCAGTCTCAGGACGGTCCACAGAAGAGCAATGGCCAGCCACCCGCATTCCCAGTGTCGTTTGCAAATGGTCCTTCCACGCAGGGTGCTGCCCAACCGGCAAATGGATTTGTCGCAGACTTCCCCCCGGTCAACAACCCCACCAGTTTCTTCCAGTAGCTGATGTTGGGGGAGCAGGGGATACTTGGGTAACCCTGGGACATTGGCATGCTTTCCTTTGGGAACTTTTCCATGGTCTGTGTTTTTTATGTACTCTTGCACAGTCGCCCATGCATCACATGTCTGCACCCTCGTAGCAGCTGTCCTTGGCCATCGTGAACAGCAAGTGTTGCGTTTTTGCATAACCTGACTTTGGGGTTCAGGGGCTCAACAGCATTCAGGTATTCTGGAGCTGGAAAGCTTCTTGGTGGGCTGTTTGCCACATGTGCTACCCGCCTCCTGGCGGGGCAGCTGTGTCCTTGCGGGCTGTCACAACCTAGTCCACTGGTGGTGTGCGGTCGTGGCATTGCCAGTTTTCATTCTCCAGATTTTCGAGATCAGTGAGTGTGCACGTTGATGATACCTTTGGTGATTTTGCTGTGGGGTTTGGACCACCATCCGCATGACAGGCGCTTTGACTGACCCATCCCCTGCAGTGGCTGCCATGTAGTTACCCACGCACCTGTAGTTTGCGTTACTGCCTTTGAGAGATAGTTCACAAGGGTTAGTTTGCCTCTTATATGTATATACTCAGTGCATCACAAGCCCTTGTGCTTTACCCTCTCCCATCCCTTCCCCATGCATGTTGCCAGCATGCCATTGTACCGGCAAGTTTTCAAGGGCCGCAAGTGCCTTTTAAGATGTAACAACAATGATACACGTCAAACAAAGTTCCAGCCTTGGCAGTTCCTGCACTTGCAAGAAGTCACTAGTAGTTACATGCATTCCAGCAAAATAGCCAGATTAGCAGTCAGTCTTGCACATGCGGCGCCACGCAGCTCTTTCCTGG
>JAULBX010029047.1:0-12743 GCA_032358255.1 Heterotrichella gracilis
GGGGGGGTGTATGCGCCCCTCTTCCCCCCTGCCAAGGTGGGGAAGGTCAGGCAGCTGTGTGGGGCGGGGAGTGTGGCGGATCTGCTGGTGTGTGCGAAGGAGGCGTGAAGAGGGGGATGTTGGGGCACAATTGTAAATGGGGATGCTGCTAATGGCAGTGCGGTGAGGTGTTGAGGGAATCCAGGTATGCCTTCGTTTGTGCCAGCCAAGGTGGGGCCAGTGAGGCAGCTGTAAGGGATGGGGGAGTAAGCGGACTTGATGGGGTGTGCAATGGAGGCAGCGAGGAGGGAGGAGGGAGAACTTGGGCTCAATATGGATGCAGCTCAGGTGGAGGTTGATTGTTGGCTTTCTAGAATGCAGGGGGGGTCAGACTGTCAGCCGAGGACAACACGCAGCATCAGCTTCAATAGAATGTTCAGAATGAGCAGAGGCTTTTGGAACAAATTAATTCATAGGAGCGTTGGAGATCATATCATTGAATTTCTACAGTAGATTCAGTCTCATTGGAAAGACATACGGTACCGTCATTTACATAGATCATTATTCCGTTGGATGTGCATAGCTGATTGGATGCCAATTACAGACTGGGTGGATGTGTGTGCCACCATATTGGCTTTGCTGTTGGTGCTGTCTGTTAGTTGGTAGTGGAAGCAGTTAGCAGGCAGACTATGTCAACCATCTGATGTTGTTCAGATGCCATGGAAGTGGTTGGCAGGCAGACTATGCCATCTGATGATTCATAGTATAAGTTGATCACAGGGAGTCTGATGATTCATATTATACTTAGTAAGTTGATCACAGGGAGTCTGATGATTCACACTGCATGGCATGATGCTACTTGGCTTCGGCCATATGGCAAGGTTTGTATATCTGATAGTATCACTAGTGTTCCGCCGCGTGGTTCCGCTTTTCTCTCGGCTTCGCATTATGCATTATCATTATGCATATCAGTGATGGCACCTGTGATTGTGCAGCTAGATCATGGACGTTGGTGCAGTCCTGAACTGCCGGTTTGAGTAATAATATTATGCCTTTAGGCTCGGATTTAAACAGCATTTTGAGCTTTTTTCCAGGCGCGCTTTACAGGCCACAGCCGCTGCACATGGTGAATTTGAGTAATGTCCTGTAAATTGCCACATGGTGATTTCTGCTGCAATTGTGGAATAAGTGCCACTGGCCAAAATGCCTGAACAACCTCCCGAATTGGCTGTTGCAGGCATGGTGTCAGACAGGCACCGTGACAAGCTTGATGACAGCAGTAAACTAGAGTAAAGAGCACTGCAAGGCAAGCCAATATATGAACTTGGGTGCGCGACAGGCACACCTCATACGCGTGTACAGATGCTGCCAATGTAAAGGGAAAACCTACTGCATATGCCATGGCATTTGCCCTAAAGGCAGAGTGCGTCTGGTGGCGCGTGAGGGGTTCTTTTTTACGCTCTGGTCCTGGTTAATTCGTTCTGAAACTTTCACGGCCCCGGGTTGGGACACCACACGAAACATCCTATACAGCATTGCCTGTCATGACATATGACTGGCCTGCCAGATCAGGGGATGACTGTCTGACACAGCTGATGGGACACCTAAAAGGGGCGTGATAAACTCTACCCTAAACCCTAATGCCAATCAAACAAACACTAAGGCGAACCAAGCCTGCCAGCGACCTTTATCTACCGTGACATGCCTGACAATGAAGCACTGGCCAGTGGCATGACTTCCAGCTGGACCTGGTAACATTCTAACCTGATGTATGCCAATGAACTGCTCTACCCGCCAGGCGCCTTGGCCACCCTCATTTGCAGTGCTGTTGCCTCCTTCATATTCAGCTTGCTGAGGCACAAACAGCAGCGCAGCCTCCATAAACTCCCACACCCTATATCCTCATCCCCCATCCCAAGGGCAGCCTCCCACAGCGCCTCTCGTGCACCCCTGGGCCGCTGAAACCCTAGCCAGCAGCGTAGCCTCCTCCAACGCCTCTCCTGCACCCTCTGGGCCGCTGAAACCCTAAACCCTAAGCCCTAAGCTGCCGCGTCCTAGTCAATACTTGGGGTATTTGGGGTCAAACTGCAGGGCAGCTTCCCTCAACTCCTCTCACGCACTTTTGGCCCGCTGACACCCTACACCTAGACCCTAGCTGCCGCCTCCTAGTCAGCGTAGCGCGGGTCGAACAGCATGGCAGCCTCCTCCAGCTCCTCCTGCGCATCCCTGGTTCGCTGGGGATCCCAGGGCTTGGCATGGCTCCCTCTACTCCCAGACCCTAAACCCTGATCCCTATAACGCAGCGTCCTCCAGCGCCTCTCGTGCAACCCTGGGCCGCTGAAACCCTAGACCCTAGCCGCCACCTCCTAGTCAGCGTAGCGCGGGTCGAACAACGTGGCAGCCTCCCTCAACTCCTCCCGCGCATCCCTGGGCCGCTGGGGATCCCAGGGCACGGCATGGCTGAGGTCGATGAGCCATAGGCGCAGTCCCGGGGATCCCTCACCGCCTGCCCCCTTTGCCAAAAGCACGTTGCGCCTTGCCACGTCGCCATGCAGCAGCCCTACACTGTGCAGCTGCCTCAGCGCGTGCTGGAGACTCTCCTGCAGCAAGGGAAATACAGAAAATAAGAAACTGATGGAAAATAAAAAAATATACGATTTGGAAAGATGATAGAAGACAGGATGGTACTACAAGGGATCTTCAGATAATGAAGTGATAGGGATTGCTATGTATTGCTAATCTGGCTGTGCTTTGGAAGTGGTAAAAATGTCAAGACAATGAGATAATGGATAGGACTACCTGACCTGACCTTGTGCCCTATTATTACCATTGCCTGCAAGTAAATATACACACAAAGAACCAAAGAACTACGCATATATATTCTTGACTGCAAGTAGATGCACACACAAAAAACTATGCAAAATATGTAGAAGTTCACTGCCCTTGCCTGCAGGTGCGGCTCCATGTGTGCGGAGTTTAGGGTTAAGGGTATAGGGTGTAGGGTTTAGTCCAGCACCTGCCTGCAGGTGCGGCTCTCTGTGCGCGGGGTTGCTTGGATCCAGTTGTTGGGCAGAGGGGATCAACTCAGTGGCAAACAGCGCTGTGCCCTTGCCCTCCACCCCCTTTGTGATCACGCCCGCTGCCAGCGCACGAGGGAGCACCACGCCCTGCAGCAGGTTAGGGTGTAGGGTTTAGGGAGTTCTGCAGCCATTAGGGTGTAGGGTTTAGGGAGAGCGGCCAACGCACGAGGAATCGCCACGCCCTGCAGCAGATGATGGTTTAGGGAGTACGGCGGCAACTCACGAGGAAGCACCACACCCTGCATCAGGGATGACAAATACATGCACGGAAGCACTTGAATGGAATGGGTATATCAATAAAGGGAATGAAATGCAAGATTTGATACATGAGATACCATGAAGGAATCAAGATGGAATAAATACAGCGCTGCAGTTGTTTCAACGAACAGCGTCTTCTGGGATTATCAGAGCATGCACACAAAGGACAGGAATAGGGCAATGCCAACCTATCCTTCAGCCCTTTTTTTTTACAGAAACGGACTGGGTTAGCAGTGCGTTGTACATACAACAAGGCCGTGGCATACACAAATATATGGTTTTTTATTTTTATTTTTATTTTTTTGCATTCTGCACAGTTCCTTGCCTGCAGTGCCTGGGCCTTGGCATACGCCTCGATCTTGTTCTCGATGAGGCGAGCTGCGTCATCGTTCAGGTGGCACAGCTTCACGGCAGCCGAGCAGCCGCAGGGCATGCTGCGCAGCACAGAAAACTAGTCAGCATGTCAAGCGTGCGACCGGTGCCTGTTACAACCCTTGTCTAGGGTTTATATTGCTGCAGCAGGGTTGTCCACTGTGCGCACTCACACAGAAGACCGGCATGGAGCAATAAGATGATATGCCATGGTGTTTAGGGTTTAGGGTTTAGGGTTTTGGGCTGCCACAGGCAGCCGAGGAGCCATGCCACCACCAGTGGCATCATCATCACGACTCTGCAAGGCCTGTCTGGACCTATTCAAATCGCGCTTGTGGAATTGTTTGAAGATCCATTTTTCAAATGATGTCATCTTTTGCAGAATGGTGACGTCAGCCATGCCACCATGTGTGCCACTGGTACATTACTGGGGATTGCGGTGGATGCCCGGAAATTGCAACCTGTGCGCGGCCTACCCCCGCGCATGCACGCATCGCATGTGGGGATGCAGAAACCCTACGAGGGTGTGGCGCAGCGCCTGTGCACGCCTCACCTCCACTCGTATACTTCCCCAGTGCAGCCGATGCCCACACCTTTCACCACATCCTCAAAATCGAATGTGGCCGCAGCAGCAGCCAGCGCCTCCCGATGGTTACCCGCGTGCACAGCCAGGGAAGCGGCCGCGTCCCCGTTCACTTCCTCTCCCATGGCCACAGGCCCGTGGAGGCGGCACTGGGTGGTGGTGCGCGGGCCTGCTGGGCCTGGTACAACAAATTTAACCTCATTTGAAGAATTGAGGTCGTCACATAAAGTACATTAAGTTCTTTTAATGCTGGGTCTGGGTACACCACATGAACAGGTATAAGAATTGAAGTAATTACATGAACTCCATCACCCAACCCTAAACCTAAAACAGTAAACAGCCACATACGATACCCCCTCGCATCATCAGCCCACTTGAAGTAAATATTTGCTTTCCAGCTTAAAAGCCAGGTTAGCATGTCTGGGTATGCCTCACCCCAGTCCTAGAGCCAAGGCTTAACTGACACTGTTTCCAGTGTGGCCGATGGTGGCCAACCAGTCGTGCCGCTTACCCAGCACAGCATGATAGGAACATTTGTTATCTATCACCCTTGGCACTGCTCTTGAGTAAGCGGCACTCCAATCTTGATAATTTTTCTTACCTTTTTAAATTCAAGTTTCTTTAGTGCAGGAAATTTCTTTAGTTCTTGCTCAGTTAAAGTATCCCAAAAGAAAGGTTCTTTTGCGGCCTTTGTAAGGTTTGGAACTACTTTCTCATCAACAAGATTTACACCAATATTGATATGGCAACCTTCAAAATCGAGACTACGAAGTTTAAGTCCTGTCTTTTCATAAAAACCATCCATTAGAAGCTGTTTTGTTTTACTATGTATATTTAACAAAGTATTTGCCCCTTGTGGGCGTAAACGTGGATGGTTATCTTTCCCGTCGAGATATTAAGTTGCAAATATACTTCCACAAAATTTCCTATCTTGCTGAATATTAACTATATCAGGATATAGTTCTTTTGAATTATATATTGCTAAAGCCCATATATATGAAAATTGATAGAAATTTTGACCAAAATAAAAAGACACTTTATTTATATCCTTTATAACTTTAATACGTTTTCCAATTAATTCTGCGTAACCATAAGGTTTTTGGCAATTATATGAAGTATGTGACACAAATTGTAGTTTGTTGAGTTTTTTTACGATTAAATCTTTGTAAAAACTAATTGCATTATAGGGCAGGGTTTTGTTGACCTGCGAATATTCATATGCAGCTCACTGTCCGTGCTGCAAGAGAGATAAGAAAGAAAACAGGCGCCAAAGGCGTGAAGTAGGCGGCATAGCAGCCATGCCAATTTCAACCAGGGAACCCGTCGCGGTAAGTCGCGGAGAGGGGAAAAGATAGTGGTGGAACATCAGCAACAGTGTCGCATGGTGTAAAGCTCGTGTAAAGTGTATTATTACAAGCTTTGTGTTCATCCTGGCCACCGAGCCTTGACTTGTTCACCGGACTATTGCAATATGTCAGCCATGGTGGATATCTCAGAAAATATATTCTCCTCCTATTGAATATCCACAAACAACCCACAAGGTCATTCTACGAATACACAAATGCTTCAACTTGCACCAAGCTAGGTTTGGCGTATCCCCAGGTGATAATGTAATCAGCACATCATCAGGCAACGTTCATGTGCAAATACAGGGAAGCTAATAGACGCCGAAATATAAATTATTAGTACTATTCAGACTTTCCCTCACAATGCAGTTCAGTAGCTGAGCCGCCTTCAAACGGGCAGCACTCGATGTTCATTCAAAAAATGTTGTGTGAATCTATGTTGCTCAAGGAATTGCTTTCATTAACCGATCACATTTGCAGCAGCATTCTGGGCGTTGGCGTTGTTGCCCCCAGCGGCAGCAGCGTTCTGGTTGTTGTTGATGCGGTTGTTGTTGCCACCAGAGCTGCTGGAGCCAATGGCGTTAATGGCAGCATTCTGGGCGTTGGCGTTGTTGCCGCCAATGGCCAGGGCGTTCTGGTTGTTGTTGATCCTGTTGTTGTTGCCACCAGAGCTGCCGGAGCTAGAGCCAATGAGGTTCAGAGCAGCATTCTGGGCGTTGGCGTTGTTGCCAGCAATGGAAGCAGCGTTCTGGTTGTTGTTAATGCGGTTGGTGTTGCCACTGGAACTCCCGGACCCACTGCATGGCATGCAATTTGTCAGTCGACCAATGTGACCAATATGAAGTGTGGGTTGCGCAAAGCATGTAGTGCCTCATGCACATGGTTATTTGGAAAATTGTTGACGTGATGCGCAGTGGGTGTACTGGCCCTCAAACAAGCTGTGCTCTTGTTTCCTTTACTTCCTACCCTGGATTTAATATACCTGACAATATGTGATGATAACCATTGCTCCAATGACATGCATCATTCCATGTATTAAACAAACGACCACAGACAGCCGTATGCCTCAATACATGCATGCATGCATATGTGCTTTATGGTTGCTCTCACATAATTGCATCCAATCTCACCTTCCAGAGAGCAGGCGCCTGCCAATGACATTGGCAGCAGCGTTCTGGGCATTGGCGTTGTTACCCCCAGCGGCAGCAGCGTTCTGGTTGTTGTTGATGCGGTTGTTGTTGCCACCAGAGCTGCTGGAGCCAATGGCGTTGATGGCAGCATTCTGGGCGTTGGCGTTATTGCCACCAATAGCCAGGGCGTTCTGGTTGTTGTTGATCCTGTTGTTGTTGCCACTAGAGCTGCCGGAGCTAGAGCCAATGAGGTTCAGAGCAGCATTCTGGGCGTTGGCGTTGTTGCCGGCAATGGAAGCAGCGTTCTGGTTGTTGTTGATGCGGTTGGTGTTGCCACTGGAACTCCCACTGCATGGCAAGCAATATGTCAGCCAATTTCTTCCCAGGATAAGAAGAATGAAAGAAAGAAACAGGATCAAAAAGTTGCACCAGCACTCGAGCTCTGGGTTAGTTGCAGCAAATTACAGCCAGTTGGGATTTGGCAACAGGCAGGCAGCCTACCATGTAAGAATGCAAGGAAAATACGAAAAAAATGATGACTGCATACTTCATTGATTAGCTGATGTGCGATGATTTGCATCCAATGGTGCTGCGCAATGAGATACTCGTATTGACAATATGAGCACCCATGTCAATTTAACGCAGTGCCTCTGTATATCTGTGATAATGCATCAGAATGCTGTAACAGCAATTTTGAGCACAGCTATTCCATAAGTACATTGCAATCGCCAAAGGCTGGGACAAGTCTCACCTTCCAGAGAGCAGGCGCCTGCCAATGGCATTCACGGCAACATTCTGGGCGTTAACATTGTTGCCCCCAGCGGCAGCAGCATTCTGGTTGTTGTTGATGCGGTTGTTGTTGCCACCAGAGCTGCTGGAGCCAATGGCGTTGATGGCAGCATTCTGGGCGTTGGCGTTATTGCCGCCAATAGCCAGGGCGTTCTGGTTGTTGTTGATGCGGTTGTTGTTGCCACCAGAGCTGCCGGAGCCAGAGCCAATGAGGTTCAGAGCAGCATTCTGGGTGTTGGCGTTGTTGCCGGCAACGGATGCAGCGTTCTGGTTGTTGTTGATGCGGTTGTTGTTTCCACTGGAACTCCCACTGCTGAGCAGTGTGCGTGCCTGCAATGTAGAACGATGGTCATTCTGCTGATAGTTCAAACCCAGATGTGCACATTCAGCTCATTCAAAAGCGCAATTGGTGCCATTGCAGTTTAGAATGCCATGCCAACCCTGCTACCTTTCACGTGTGCACACTCTAAAGCAGCATTGTACTCCACAATACATCGTCGCAGTTTGTCAAATTAAGATTTTTCTTTTGCAGGATTTAAGACAGTGCTTGCAGAAAAGAGACTTAGGTAGTGCAAGCTTGAATATTGTTGCACTCATGGCAGCAATAAATTGGCGACAAACCAGGCCGACCAGCGCATGCACATGGAAGATTAGTAATTAGTAAAAAATTGCCCTGTACCTGCTTATGTAATGGTAATGGTAATGTATGGTCCTCACCTGCGTTGCGCTGTCCTCCAATCCCAGCCCAAAGCAGGGCGCTGCGCAGCACCCCACCAGCAGCATGGCTAGCATTGCCACTGCAGCATGCCACTTACCCTCTGATGCTGAACAGCGCTTTGTGTGAAGCACGGCCATTTTCACAGTGCAGGGATGTCAACACTGCCCGACAACCAAACTTTGACGTTGTGACGACAAAGAATGCGTTTAGGCACCAACCGAATGCAGGATCACTAGGGCAGGCTTGGTATGTCTGAGGGTTCGACAGAAGCAGGTGTAGGCAAATTGTTGGTGGTGAAGGTGCTTTGCAGCGCAAGATATGCTCTGGCGTCGAGCAAGCTTCGTTTATATACCACATTATGCCAGTACTGCAACGATACTGCCGCAAAAGGCAGTGGGGCAAGTCGCCAGTTCACTGCCAGTGGGAGGGTGGCATGACAGTGAATGACAGATGGGTTGTTCAACTGGCAGTGAACCAGGTATCCTGTTTCACAACCGACACGCACAGCTGACTCCAGTCGGAGTTCAGAGGTCGACAGAACCCATGTTCCTGCATAATACTCGTCGGGGCTATTTGCATTTAATTTAAGTGAGTGAACCTGGATGAACGGTTATTTGACAAGGAACGCCAGTCAACTGCCACCACTCCGGGAACCTGGCAGCTGAAGGTGAAACCATCATGGCCAGTGGCCATCGTTTCCCGAGAAACGAGTCGTCAGAGCTTCACAGCGGCTGATACGAGCACCTGATTGGCAAGGGATGGGCGGTTATTGGCAACGTACGCCTGCTCGACGGGGAGCAGCATGGGAACCTGGAGCGAGCAATCCGACTTCCAAACCAACTTCATACGCATTTAAAATCGATTCATTAATTTAAAAATAAATCTGAATAGATTCTTAAATGACGCCACAGTGGGGGGTGGAGTGCCCACTCACAGCTTGGCAATGCACAGCCGCTAAGCCTTGCATGCTACTGGTATACACCTCGGACAGCCTTGCCCGTACTTATAGAAAGAAAGAAAGAAACAAAACGCCCCCAGCCAGGCACAACACACACAACAGGGCGTGTTCCACCTTGCCAGAAACCCAAAAAGCGTGGATCACAAGGCATAGCCTGAAGCATAGTGTCGGTAGAAGAAAATAGTCAGTCTGAATATGTGTCGCGGGGTGGAAAAAAACTGGACGATTGATCAAGTCTGCGGCGGGTGCGGCTTGTGGAAGGGGGGGGCGGAGTATGGGCAGAAAAGGCAGTAGCAGGAGAGAGAGCAGGGCGGGTGGGAGAGGTGTGGGGCAGCATATGAGATTGGGAGGGCACATGTGGAGGCGGGTGGCTGGGATGAAGGGCTGAAGGCTGTGAGTGGGAAGTGGCGGCAGGAGCTGGCGGCAAAGCGGGGATGGACGAGGAGGTGGCGAGGAGGGAGCGTCTGGTTTGGTAGGCAGCAAACGAGCGTCTTGCCGCAGCAAGTTGAAGGCGTGTGATGAGGGAAAGGGCCTGGTTGAGGGGGACATTGAGGGCAGTCAGGGATTTCAGGGTGCCTGTCGGAGTGATGCCAGACTGGGTGGCACCGGTTACAGTAGCGTGGGTCTGAACAGTCCAACCAGTACAATGGTTACCAATGGGCACATGTCATGTGCCGAAGGACATTCATGACTTCTGAATCAACTTCATACGCACCATTCGTATTTATTACATATCCCACTGTATGCCATGCGGCGGCTCACTAATGCACAGGGGCACCCTTTGCCAAATGGCCGTTGTTTGTCACCAATAAGTATGTGCATGTGAGATGCAAAGGTGCCACTCTTGAGTGGCCTGTGCTACCGCCCTTGTAATGCCCTCTTATGCACATCCACATCCAACATGTGATCACATGCACCCCCTCACATGCGCCCCCTCTCAAGCTCTTTTACACCCCCACTTACGTCTCCTAGGCCAGCAAGGGTTCTGTCATCCGTGGACGCTGTGCACAAACCCTAAACCCTAAACCATGTTCACAACGTGTCATCCATTCACCGGCCTTGCGCAGTGTCTGCTGGGCCCAAAATCCTACAGCTGGCGCAGGGTCTCAAACACTAAACCTTAAACTCTAAAGTCGCAGCAGCGTCCCTGGCGGTCGACGCACCATTGCCTTCACCAACGGTTGGCCCTCAAATAGGGGTGGCTCACGCCCTGCAGCCGCCCTCACGCCCTCACATCTCCTAGGCCAGCAGGGTGTCATACGTCGCCTGACTGCGTGCCACATCGGCCAAATCCAACACAAACTCTAAAGCGCGCAAACCCCAAACAGGTGCCCATCAGGTAGATGTCATGCCCTCACATCTCGTAGGCCAACAAGGTGTCATCCGTCGCCGCGCCCCGCGCCACATCGGCGAAATCCATCACGCACGCTGTGAACCGGTGCGACGTCATCGGCGGCCGCCGCACCGCGATCCGCACAAATCGGGAGCACGCCTCGGGGCTCAGGTATGGGTGGTCGGGCCCCGGGAAGGTCTCCGAGGGCAGCGCGCTCGCCAGGCACCCCTGCAGGGCCCCGCCGTATCGCGGGTGCATGGTGAGCTCCAGGAGGAGATTTGCTACCCCCCGAATTTGGTCCCGGGGAGCAGTGTCGGTGATGGCGGAGGCGATGGCGGAGATGATGGCGGGGCCGTAGGTGGTCACGGCATCATCAACCACGGGCTGCACGGCCTGTGAAGTGGGGAAATGGGGGATGGGGAGGGGCATTGGGGGTGCAGCATGGGTGTCTGCAGATGCAGGTGCAGCAGGTGTGCAATTACATGGAATATACCACTGAAAGAAAGAACTTTAAATCTGAATTATTGCCTTTACCCCTGCACCTGTGCTGCGTGCCACCCGGGCGACCCCTGCAGCGGGCAAATAACCGCCGCGGGCGCCAGACAGCTGTTTTCCTTACTCATGAAATCCAAATTAATTTCTGTTTTTTTTTCGAAATTCAGAATATTGCCTCAGCGCATCCCTCCCCGCACACACCTGTGCAGCATGCCACCCGGGCGACCCCTGCAGCGGGCAAATCACGTGCGCCAGCAGCGCTCCCGCAGGCCCCACCCGGTCGCCATCCCGGGCACCCAGCCCCACCACTGCTAGGTGGAACAGTGCGGGCAGCGCCCCTGAATGGTACAGGAGCTGGGGTGCGTGCGTGGCCAGGGTGTGAGCCAGGCGAAGCAGTGCGGCGGACAGGTCGAGGTCGTTGAGGATGGTGCGGTCCTGGTGATGGGGAAAGGGAGTTCAGGGATTTGCAAAACACCCAAAGAAGTTGGGAAATTAGCGGCCAAGTGGAGCAGGGCGGGCAGCGCCGCGGATTGATGCACGCGCATGGTGGCCAGGGTGTGCGCCAGGCGAAGCAGTGCGGCTGACACGTCGAGGTCGTTCAGGATGAGGATGAGTGCACCACCCTCAATTGCAATTCTATGGGTGGTAGAGAGGATGGTGGGAAAGGGATTGGCTACACCTGCATTTAGTACCCTCCCCCGCCCGCAACTACATTTGCACCCCCAAACCACCACTGCCTCCACCGCCTGTAGCACCACTTGGGCAATGGCAATGACAGCGGACCAATCCCCACAAAATCATTGCTATTGTCCAGATGGGACCCTCATAAATACCCCCACATGTGCATTTACTATGTCTACCCACCCACCCGCTGAGGAACTCCAAATACACACACCCTGCAGCCCTGTCCCCTGACCCAAGAAAAATGCAAAAGCAAGAGACTGGGTATACCCAGATAGCCCTCAAGAACCCACCTGTATTTGCGCCCCGAGGCCTGCCACAACAGTCTCCACTGCCTGCAGCAGCACTTGGCCCATGGTTGGCACCCCGCTGAGGTTGGCTATCGCGGTTGAAAGCACCGCCAGCTGGCAGCCCCTGGGTTGGGCGCGGGTGAGCGATAGTACGCTGGCCACAAGGGGAGGAACCAGGTCAACCACCTCGGAACCGCCTGTCTCGATCACCTGCGAATCGCGATCACAATTACATCTATGTGGAAATGTTATAATTGGCTCAATCTGGGTCATGGGCAACATTGTTTGGTTAGCACTGCCAGCTGGCAGCCCCTGGGTCGGTGCGATAGCAGCACATGGCTCCTGGGGAGAACAGTCACTTGAAACCCTACACCCTAGACCAACCCCTAACCCACCAACCCTCGATCCCACCTGCTGGTGTACCCCACACAACTGCTCCTGCACCACCGCACTGCGCATGGCCAAGGAGGAAGGAGAAATCCTGGGAAAAGGACAACCACATATCCTATACTCTCCCTTAGTTTTGCAACCTCGCCCCTCCCCACCCCTCTTTCCCCATGAAACCCAACCCCAACTCCCACACTCACCTGTCGGTACACCCCACACAACTGCTCCTGCACCACCGCACTGCGCAGGGCAAGGGGGGAAGAAGACACCGCGCTCAACAGGGGGGGAACAGGGCGCACGTATGAAATTTGCGAGGGACAACTACATACCTGCACCCTACATCC
>JAULBX010029047.1:12843-24517 GCA_032358255.1 Heterotrichella gracilis
ACCGCGCTCAACAGGGGGGGAACAGGGCGCACGTATGAAATTTGCGAGGGACAACTACATACCTGCACCCTACATCCTCTCTTAGTTCTGCCTCCCCCACTCCCCACCCCACCACCACACACACTCACCTGTCGGTACACCCCACACAACTGCTCCTGCACCAGCGCACTGCGCAGGGCAAGGGGGGAAGAGGAAACCGCGCTCAACAGGGGGAGCAGTGCATGGATGCTGGGGAGGACGGCCGCGTAGGGGTCTGGCTTGTTATCCCCAACCACCTCCAGCCCTGGTAGGGTGACTGCTATGAGGGCCAGGAAGGCAGCCACGCGCGCCTCGCCTGCAGACCCTAGAGTAGGGTTTTGAAAATTGGGGAGGAGTCGGAAACAGGAGCAAAAACATGGAACAAGGGGGTTATATGTGAATGCTTGGAAGGATGGGGGCGCGGGGGTCCGGGGTGGGTGTTACCCCCCACCACCTCCCCAGAAAAAGGTGGATATTTCAGGTATATACACCAGACTCAATCGCAGGCGGCTCCGGCTACTCTACAGGTAGTCAAACCACACCCACATGCGCAACCAGGGCAGGACCACACACCAATACTGACCTGCTACTTCGGATGCCAGCGCCTGCATGCATTGCTCGGCCAGGGGTTGCGTGAGGCGCAAGCCAGCAGCACCAGAATCCTCTGCCGGCAAGCCACCAATTACCCTAGCCAAACCCTCCACAATGTCGCTGGCAGCCTCGTTGGGGTCGGTGAGCCCCGGGGTTTCACCGGATCCCCAGCCTCCAGATCCTGGAAATGCATGCCGCAGCTCAGAAATATTTATTTATTACCAACAGGGGACAGGGGGATTATCTGGCTACGGCATTAAATCTGGTTATTCTGTAGAGATTTTCCCAATTTGAAGTTTCATGCGGTGACAGTCTCATTTTTTTGGCGTCTGGTTTTGTTGCTTTTCTCTTCAATAATGAGAACCGCCCTTCACATGGTAGTATACGCAATGAGGGATTATATTTTGTGTACCGGAATTTTAATTTACATACTACACTGCGGAGACGCTTGCACTGCGGTATCTGACAGGTCATCCAATTCCTCACGGGCCCCCAAAACCGATAGTAGTAGTATCACATGCATGGAATGGTACACTAACACTAAAAATAATAAAAACCACTTTGCGATACAAATTACATGTTATAGAATGCATGCGGCAGTTTATAAAAAAGCGCCCCACCTGCGTATCGTAGGGTGAGCTGGATAGCCGCCTGCACAGCCGCGTCTGTCAGATCCACCAGCCTCTCAGGGTCCTCCAGCAGCATGGCCTCGCAGCGGTAGCACAGGTTGCGCATGGCAAGTGCAGCGGGGAGCCGAGCCTGCGGGATGAAATATATATGATTAGGATTTAATTTTCCATGCGCTCTGCAGTCCGCACGTGTATGACCAGAATCAGAACCCTGATCGGTAGCATTTCTTGAGGTTAAATGAAATTTGTGGCCCTCCAGCAGCAATGCTTTGCAGCGGTAGCACAGGTGGCATGTGGCAAGTGCAGCGAGGAGCCGCGCCAGCAGAGACAATTTGGGAAGTTCATGTTGTATGCCCATTTTACGGTCCGCAACTGACCTGAGTCAGCATTCAGCTTGAGAGCATTTCCATTTTGTGGCCCTCCAGCAGCACTGTCTCATGGCTAAAAAATATAAAAAAACACCTCCCAGCCCCACTGGAAAACCTTAGCCAATCACCCACCTCGATCAGCTGCGCCAAGGTGGCCGGCAGCACTAAAACCCTAATTTTAGACCCCAAACCACATTTTTCAACCCCAAACACACGAAACCTTAGCCAGCGCACCCACCTCAGGCAGCGCCACGGCCTTTAGGGTAAACTGCAGCGCGGGCTCCAGAGGGGCACCCAGCGTCTGGCCAAACCACGCGGCAATCCCAGCCAGCAGCTGCGCCAGGGTGGCTGGCAAAAATGGGGGGGATGCGAGGAGTCCCTCTTGGGATGCCGGGGAGAGCACGTGCTCCAGCAGCTGCAGCAGGAATTCGTGGCAGGCTTTGCGGTGGACCTTGGCGGGGACGTCCCCTTCCTCTTGACCGTGCTCTATCTCCTCTTTGGTGGAGTACTTGGGGGGGTTGATGCAGGTGCGTAGCGGGAGGGCCACCGCCCTGCGGGTGGAGTGATTGGGGTTTAGTACATGGTAGGGTGGGCGATGGGGGAAGTTTCGGTCATTACATTGATTTTGGTCACTACCATAATTTGGTCATTACATTCATTTTTGTGCAATACATCCCCTTGCTCTTGACCAAGCAACACACACCTTAACCTCACGACAACCGATCAACATTGCCATAACACACAGACAAAGCACATCATCAAACGCACTCCCCCCCACCCCACCTGATGGCATACAGCGCTGCCTCGGCCTCTTGCCAGGACCCAGCCCCAGTCAGCATGGCGCCGCAGGGGGGCAAGAACCTCGACTTTGCAGCCGCAAACATGAGCTGAAGCGTCTCGGTACCCACGTTCTCTCTGAACCGATCAAACCCTACACCCAAAACCCTAGACACAAGCGGTACCCACCCACCTGATGGCATACAGCGCAGCCTCGGCCTCTTGCCAGGACCCAGCCCCAGTCAGCATGGCCCCGCAGGGGGGCAAGAACCTCGACTTGGCCGCCGCAAACATCAGCTGCAGCGCCTCGGTACCCACGTTCTCCCTAAACCGATCAAAGGCGCCCTGGTCGTCCTCCACGCACTCCTCCCAGGTGGTGAAGCCAGGGGGGTAGGACATGTGGCGCATCAGGGGGTGGAACGCGGAGTTGAGGAGCGGGGTGCGCAGCTCGGCTACCCGCTCCGCCATGGCGATGCCGCTGATGGCGAAGAGGTACTCGCACACGTTTTCGGCCACTGCGCGCTCGGGGCGCGCCAGGCATTGCACCATCACCTGAGCCAGCTCCACTGCCTATGGATACAGAAATAGATACAGGTTTAGGGTTTAGGGTTTGGGGCATCAAGGGGAGGAACTAGGAGTCGAGCAAGGGGGTGCGCAGCTCGGCCATGGCGATGCCGCTGATGGCGAACAGGTACTCGCACACGTTTCCAGCCACTGCCCATTTACATGCCTTTCCTCCCCTTCACCTTTCTTCCCAGTTTCTACCTTGACAAGCCCCACCAATAGAATCACCCATGTGGCTAAAAGCCCGCGTGACAGATGTAAGCCATGCGTGGCATACCTTGGCATTGCAACCCTTCTAAAAGCCTTTCCTCCCCTTCACCTTCCTTCCCTTTATTTTCGCACCTTGCCGAGCTTGCCTACAGCCATTTCTGGATGCCCCTCCGCAATGGCCAGTCCTACAGCTGTGGCCGCCAGCGCCGCCGATTGGCCGCTATTGGACAGCGCGGCCTCCCTGACACCAATGACCGCCGTGCATGTGGCCTCTACAGGAAGGGATGGACATGGGTCAGAGTCTGCTTTCGGTGGCGGCACAAGATGGAATGGTTTCGGTTTTTCCCCTCCTATTTCCTTCTTCTTCTGACCACAAGAAGGCCCATTTCCCCATGTCTTATTCATTCGTTTTCCTCTACTTTTGGGCACAACAAGGCCTTTTCATTAAGAAAAAATTCCCTTTCATTTTTCCCGCCGAGGAAAAATCAACATGTGGCCTCTGCAGGCGGAATGCATGGGTCATGTGGGACATGGGTGGTTTAGGGTTTGGGGTTTAGGGATAAGGGTGGTACCACATGCGGCATTCAATTTGGTGATGATGCCTGAGGTGTGCAATTTTATAATTCAAAATTCCAGGTTCGTACAGCATGTGGTGGTAACCCATCCGACCACCGTTGTAGGGTCTAGGGTTTTTAAGCGCACCTAGCGCCGCCGCATCCGCCCCCTCCTCGTCACTTGTCCTGCCCGAATTGCACAGCATGACAACAACCTCGGTGGCTGCCTCCTGCACAGAGCTGTCCCCACTGCCCAGCGCCTCTAATAGCCGACCAAACAGCTGTGGCTGCAGGCCGAAACCCATTTACGACGTGAGAGAAGTGCAATGTATTTTCCATGGTGCGCAGTACCCCACAGGTGAGGTCGGCTGAGTTCACTTCAAAATCTCATTTCAAAATCTCATGAGCGGCCTCCTAACCGTGCAGTCGCCACTGCCCAGCCACCACCCCTAGCAATCAGCCAAACAGCTTGGGCTGCAGGAGGAATACCAGGTAGTGACGTGGTACATCCCGGGCGTTACAACGATGGTGATTGATAATACTAATGATTATTAATACTAGTATAATTAATAATACTACGCCCTCACCTGTGCCGAGTACAAATCCCCAGGCGCCACCGCCACGCTCCCAGGGTACAGCGGGTTGAGCTGCAGCCACGACTGGAGGCACGACAGCGCGGCCACCATTAGCGTAGAGCTCTGACCTGTGTGCGCACAGGGAAAACACTTCTTATAAAGCACTGTTATATCATCTATATAAATAAAACAGTATTTTCGGGGCCAGCTACGTTGGGCGGGGACTGCCCACCTTCCTGGCGCAGCATTCGACAATTTTAAAATATGTTAAAGGCCCTGTCCAGATGATCCTGAACTGTAGTGTTCATAATTTCCCTTTGTTCAATTTCGCTCTATTTCCGGCCATTGTTCTTTACTGCACTCGAGGTAACTAGCATTGCGCCAGCACACCTGCCAGCAGGCTGTGCAGCAGCCCCAGCACCGCCTGCGACTGTGCCACCAGTGCTACCTCCTGGCTCCTGGCCCGTCCACGCGACCCTAACTTTGCCTTTTATCGCCCCTTTTTCTGTTTCATTTCGCTTTTGTTTGTGTCATTGTGTCGTTAGCCCTAATCCTACGTATGATAATAGCATTGCGGCGGCGCACCTGACATCAGGCCATGGAGCAGCCCCAGCACCGCCTGCGACTGTGCCACCAGCGCCACAGTCACCTCCTGGCCCCGCGCCCTGTCCAGGCGATCCGCCTCATCCGTCAGAGCCATCAGCAATTCCACACCCAGCAGCGCATGCACCTCCTGCAGGTTTTAGGGTTTTCAGAGGGTGCTTGGGATGCCATAGGTAGGGTTTGATAGTGGTTTGGGGGTGTATATGGTTGCAGGATGGAGGGACGATGCGTGTGCAATGTGTGGACTGGTGACCCTAGGGACCTGTCCAGGCGATCCGCCTCATCCGTCAGAGCCATGAGCAATTCCACACCCAGCAGGGCATGCATTTCCTGTACATATGAGGTTTTTGAGAGGATCTAGGGTTCCTATGGTGCCGCACACGCCAGGATTGAACAAGCTCTGTATATTCAGATTACAGGTTCCACTGCATATTCAAACGATGCCTGACTAGACAGGGGTGATTTCTCATCTGCCTGTAATGCTGAACTTAATTACCTAATCAAACCCAACGTGCGCAGACCCTGCCGTGCCTCGCGCCGCAATTTGCAGGGCCTCATTGGCGCACTGGACTGCAGCAGGCCCTCCGCCCCTTGCGGCTATCGCGTTAGGGTTTAGGGTTTTGAGAGGCGCCGAGGAGGCGTTGCGAGCAGCTTGTGAAAGCCATGGGCAGAGTTAAATCCTAATTAAACCCTGCATATGCTGACCCTAAATGAACCCTACACATGCAGACCCTACCGTGCCTCGCGCCGCGATTTGCAGGGCCTCGTTGGCGCACGGACCGCCGCAGGCCCTCCATTCCTGGCGACTATCGTTAGGGTTTGAGAGGTGCCGAGCGCTGGTTGTGAAAGCCATGGGCAGCGCTTAACCCTAATTGAACCCTACATATGATGATCTTAAATGAACCCTACACACGCAGACCCTACCGTGCCTCGCGCCGCGATTTGCAGGGCCTCGTTGGCGCACTGGACCGCAGCAGGCCCTCCATTCCTGGCAGCTATCGCGGCATGGACCAGGCACAGTCGCTTGGCAGTTAGCACATCAGCGCCATCACTGCAGTGCCTGGCCAGTAGGTTGCTACAGGCAAAATAAAGGTGCTGTAAAAAGGATGTCCAGTGTACGGAGTTGTGGTCGTTTTGTGCAATATGTGTTTTACACCCGCCGGTGCAGAGATGGTACAAGCATTGCCAGGACAAGGCTGGCTGGCGGTAGACATGCAGTGCTGACTGCTAGTATGGCTGCATTGCAGCAACTTGATTAACACCCACCTTGGTCTGGTGCCATCAGTGCGTGCCAAGGGCATATGCATGCATATAGGACAGTCAAAGTTTGACCACTATTTGGTCAGATGTGCACAGGATTGGAGGTGGAAGAGTTGGCAGATTGCAGGTAACCATACATTTACTTCCACTGGATGGTGGGATATAACCGGTGCCGTACCCATACCTGTCAACTTCCTGTAGTTGGGCCCGCCTCTCAGCAGGCAACTTGTGCCACTCCCGCCTAACCTTAGTGAGCAGCAGGTTTGCGCAAAAGAATTTAACCTGCACGCTCCGCTGATCTTGCAGCAAGGCGCACGCGGTGTCCCACGCTGCATTGGTGGTGGCGTATTGGTTCAGGAACGTTTGTGCTTGGTCTGATTGCCCATCTGCCGCGAATACGGACTCTATGGCCAAGCAAACGTTATCGACCTCGCTTCCTGCCATAGGGTATAGCGTGGGCTGTGCTAACGATGAGTTGGTGTCCAATCCATCCTATGCGTTCAGTCACGCTGATATGCATGCATAATGCGTCGTGGACTACCGTACAGGACCAGAACCAAATACGCCGCAAACTCGGCGTCGTTGCAGTGCAGGAACTCCAACCAGGGTTACCCTGAGGTTGAGGGTTGCATACGGTAGACAACATGTGCCAAGTTAGAACCAAGACTTGGTCCAAGTTAGATATGGGCAGAGAGCGCCTCGCCCCGCTTTCCCGCCTTTTTTGGGGGCGTCTGCGGCAGGCCCCCCCATCGCCCAAGTTGGCAGGCCAAGAGCCAGACAGACCGCTAGAAAACAGCAGAAACTTTTTGCGTGGAAGACAAACCGCACATTGAGAGGAAATCGCTTACTATTGCACAACAGGGTGAGCTGCAGTTTCAAACGTCCTTGGCATGCAAGTTTCGGAGAACCCCTCCCTGACGACTCGGATTTTGTTTCCGTGAACCTTCGATACAGGCTGACGTAGTTGATTGTAACCCAGGCCACCAGTGGTTTGTTTCGCCCCTTGTTGCGCGAAAGTGGGTTGGTGGGGGCTGCACTGGTTTCCGTACATGCATTGGAGTGCGGCTGCTTAGCGTGGCAACGCCTCGCCTCACGCTCTTACGCAAGGGACAGCCGAATCGCAGCGCGGTAAGCTGGCAAGCTGGCAAGCATGCCGCTGGCGCTGTCTTGCCACCCGAACGCTGTTTGTGCTTGAGTAAAGCAGTGCATTCAGTGCACATCCAAGGGTTGACGTCCAAAGACAGCCACATCGTCAGGGGTTTACGCAATGGATTTGCATCGCAACGTCCCCACTCCCCTGACCCACCCGTGTATGTTACCTGCTCGAACCGTGCGAATGGGTTTGTCAATTTGCATACGAAGTAGCACTTTGCGTGCACAACCCCAGTGCCCCTCAATCCTGCATGGCTGGCGAGTGTTGTCATGGGTGGGGTTACCCAGGGTCTTGGGTCTAGGTGAAACCACCCTCGTGGTTTGTGTTGTGCAGCAGGAAACCACAGTTGAAGCCCCGGGGAGGAAGAAATAGCTGCCCAGCTTGTAGATCTGGGCTTCCCAACATACAATTGCCACCCATCTGAGCGCCATCTGCTATGGCACCCTACACTGAGGTGCGTTACGAGGGAAAGCCATAATACTTATATTACTCAACTACACTGCCACACCGCATGCGCAATGCTCACGCACGCACACGCGCCCCGTCGCGCTCATCTTGTGGTTACCATATGGCCAAGGGTCTCAAAACCACCGCTTAGGGTTTGGCAACGCACCCAAGCCGGCACCCAAGGTGCTTGTCATCCCCCTGGGACCTGTGGATGTTGCCTGGGCTGGCGTGCCCCCACCTGAGTGAGGTTTAGGGTTTAAGGGTTTTGAAGTTGAGGGTTGTAGGGTTTCACGAGGACCACCATGGGTGCAGCCACTGCTACGTGCGGGCAGTCTCGTACGTGTATCTTATCGGATTAGTAGTATTTCTGTATTGATTTATGTAATTCTTTGATCTGCCACTGCCAGGGAGGTGGCTGCGGTCAGCCAGGGACAGCCATATAATTTATTAAATATTATGTTCATAAGAATAGAAAGAAAAGAAAAGAAAATAGATGCCAAAGGCGTGCATAGCAATTACGCATAGCCCCCACCAAAAACGGCTCAGTCAGGAAAGCCATCAGTTCATTTATTTATTTGTGTACCTATTTCTGTATCAATTTATGTATTCCTGGTATCTGCCACTGCCAGGGAGGTTCCTACCCCCCGCTAGAGACAGCCAACGATCCAGAAGACGCAGTCTCAGAAAAAATCGTGGAGGAAGCCCTGCAGAGCCCCCACCAATATGAGTTTTTTGTAGTTCTTAATTGCATTTACTTATCTGTGTACCTGCCACTGCCAGGAGGGAGCCTTCGCCCAGCCAGACACAGCTACCGATGTGGCTTCAGAACAGATCGTGGAGGAAGCCCTGCAGAGCCTCCACCACTCCATAGGAAGCGACTTTGCCCTGAATGAGATGGGCATCGAGGGCGAAGGCGCATGGCCAGCACAACCGCCAGAGGACGCCCCACCGGCCGCCAAGTCCTCGGGTCTGCGCAGCCGCTCGCTGCGCGCGATGGTGGTGGAGCTCAAGGACTCCTGCAAGGAGGTGGGTCCATTGCACCATACATTGCGCATTATGCATGTGGTGCTGTGAACACGTAGAGCCGTGCAATAACGTTTCTTATCATACACTAGAAAATATACAATACATGTGCTGTTGTAACTGCGGAATCATACCCGCAAAATTAGTTGTGCGCATATGCTTTGATTCGGACATCACTTAGTGGCTTGCATTGCACTGGAAAGTAATTTTTTCTTTGTTCATTCTCCTTGCAGGTTGGGCCAGAGCCGACCACCCCCACCTACCAACGCCCACCACCCACCAACACCACCACCACCGCCAGCACCAGCCGGGGCATGGAGGGGTGGCACCCCCCACCCCCCACCCGCCGCCCCCTCCACCCCATCCACGGGGACTCGTGCAAAGAGTATGCACCCATCAGCCCCCCCACCCCCCCCGAAGCGCAGCCGCCACCCCCCACACCACCACCATCACCACCACGACACTCACCGGCTCACAGCGAGGGAGTCCCCACCACCAGCCCCTACTCCTGGCTTCAAAACCCTTTAGGGTTTGCCGACGCGCACCTAGAGGCCAGCTACCTGCAGCATCAGTCTGCGCATCGCCACACCACAGACGTCCAAGTGGCAAGCGCCAGCGGTTTCCTGTGGTTGGCGGCCAACATCGCTGCCAGGTGCGATGCGAGTGCTTTGAAGTGTATTAGGTGCATTACCAGGGTGTAGGGTTTGTCAGCAAACGATTGCAGGCTAAATACCTGTGCTTTAAGTGCATCGTTAAGGTGTAGGGTTTCATGCAGATAATTGATCAAATCAAATTCCTGTTTCTTGTTCTTTGAAAACTGCTGATGATGGGTGACTAATCCAATTCCATTTGTTGTACTTTTAGGATGGCCACGGGCCCCTCCAGCCCCCACCTGCGCCCCTGCTTCACCACCACCGCCACCACCGCCCTGCTGCTGCTGTACCCTATGGTAGGATTTCTGCTTCGCTCCCCAGGAGCTTTTGGGCGCTGGAGGGGCCCAATAATGACCGCGCATTTCCTGGTGGCGTGTGTGAATGGGGCGTGCCTGGCTTCAATGGCATGGGCGCTGCTTCCCAAGCAGGTAGGCAATATTTCCATATTTTAAATATATTATATTTGGTGCATGTTCTTTTACAAATGTAGTCATTTCTGTATTTCTGTATTTGTCTATTTGTGAGCGTTTAGGTTCCGCTTGCGCTTCGTTATCTGCTTGGTGTTGGTTTGTTTGTGCTGGTTGCATGTAATAATAATTATGCAGGAATAAACATAGATGGTGCTGATTGCATGCATTTGCCTGATCCCACAGCCCTGCAGCGCCTGGTCCCTGGGACTCCACATAGCCAGCCAGCTATACTGGAGAAGCGCAGCAGCCCTCCTCTTCCAACCCACCCTGGTCAGCGGGCTGGGATGCTGCATGGCTGTGACGGTGGCCCAGTGGGCCATGCGGGTACGGGATGTGGTTGCGGGCAGGGTGGAGGTCCCCGCGTGCATGCTGCGGTGCAGCCTGGGTCTCAAGGACAGCACTGACCTGCTGGCGTTCTTGTTTTGGACAGTCAGCTTCCCAGGTGGGTAGAGTACATCCATTTAGTGAGGCAGTGGGTACAGTAGGGATGCAGGTGTGCGATGTGGTGGCTGGCAAGGCGGAGGTTCCCGCGTGCATGCTGCGGTGCAGCCTGGGTCTCAAGCATAGCATTGCTATGCTGGTCTTCTTTTTCTGGACAGTCACCCTCCCATGTGGGTGCATGAGATGGAGTGGGTGGGTGATGTAATGGGGATATGTGGTACGAATGCATGATATATTGGTATCTACCCTTGGCTGACTAATCACCTCTGCAACCCGAATAACCTGTTTTCCCCCAGCGACAGGTTCTGCAGAACCCCAGCCATGAACTTTAAGACCCTTCTGGAATGCATACAATTAGACCTAGTCAACGACCTGAATTCACAAACCCAACTACATGTCTTTTCAGGCGACGGCAAGGAGGTGTGGAGCCAGCATCACGCACACACCCTCCTGTCCATGTACCTGGATGTGTTGGGCCTGCTGCTAGCTGCGGTGCTCATGTTCGCTCGGGAGTCTATGAGCCGAGCCAGGTACGAGCTGAGTACATGTGATTCACCTGATTGCACCTGATTACATGGGGGTATTACAGCAATTGTACTTGGACCTGCTGCTAGCTGCACGGTCATCTATGAGCTGAGCCAGGTGTGTGGTGATTACACCTGATCACATCTGATTATAGCTGGTTTCCTTGCTCCCACACCAACCTGCCATCTTTTTCATGCCATCCCGGAATGGCGCTCATGTGCGTACGTAAAGACCTGTCTAATCATCATTTGTGCGCCGCAGGTATGCCGCTAAAGAGGGGGCACCCTATGTGGTCCAAGCATGGCAGCGCACCTCGGCAGCATTCGTGGTGCTGATCGTCCTCCCCAGCATTCCGCACATCTCGCTGCTTGTATACACAGGCATGCAGGTGGTGTATGGCAGGATGGTGTTGTGATGCATGGCAGGAGGGGACGGCCAGCATTAGGTGTCGACAGAACCTGTGGTCCTCGCTTGGGGGTGTGGCAGCGCACTTCGGACACGATTTGTGCTGCTGATTGGGGTCGCCAGCATCCCACACATATCACTGCTTGTATACACAGGCCTGCAGGTGGTGTATGGCAGGATGGTGTTGTGAGGTGGGGTGGGGTGGGGGTGGAGTCGTGGGAGAGGCACTCCAACTTGGTTGGGTGTCAAGGAAAATGGGGATCCCCAGCGGGGCAGCGCATCTCGGTTCCTGATTGTGGTCCCCAGCATTCCACGCATCTTGCTGCGGGCACATTGGGATGCAGGTGGCCTTTGGGAGGGTGGTGCTGTGGCGAGAAGGGGGAAGGGGGTTTGGATGACAGAGGGGGG